>JAZHPH010000816.1:0-21009 GCA_037356405.1 Nasonia oneida | reverse complement strand
TATATATATATATATATATATATATATATATATATATATATATATATGCGTGTGTGTGTGTACATTTAATATTTGCATATTACTTGAAATATTAATTTGGTACATTTTTTATTATACTCTTGCGTCCATTAAACACTTACATATGTGTAGATGTGTTGTGACGGCCGAGTGCACGTCAAATGTCTAACGGCTAATCATGTACTAATTGTATTAAGATTATTGTTTCAGCAAGCTGCCAACGAGCGCCGAAACGAGCGAGAACAAGAGACGAGGCAAGATAGAGATAGAGAGAGTGAGAGCATAGGTAGCGCGGTTGCCGCCTGGCTGCACAACGTTGGCGAGATATGACAACGATGTGCCGACGGCCGGGAGAGCCGCAACTAGAGTTAGTCTCGCTGCGCTATCCACACGAGTAGCTCGCGCTGCTACTATACGCGTGTTTGTTGTGGTTCCTGCGAGCATCTCGAGAGCGAACAATATTCGTCCGTGCGTTACTGACGAGCCGCTACGACGCCCGTCCGAACTGCTGCATCACCACGTCCGTTGCGTTAAGTACTACTGCCACTACTGAGTTGTAAGTACCTGCACTCTCACTCTCTCACGTCGACGGGGTAATATCTCTCGTCTCTCTTTATCGTTCGTCGAAGTGTGCGGCGTTTGCACCTCTGTGTATAGTACAATTGAATATACAGTTCCTTATCTAAACTTCTCGTGTGTTATTTCCTACGACCCGACATACGCCGCCTCCGCGGGCCCGTGTAAATACACGTGCATGATCTGAGTCGGCCGAGCCGTGCCTTCAGCACGCCCGACGTTAATTTACAATAAACAGGACCCTTCTGGCCCTGGTTGTAACACGGCAGAAAGGTATTAACTGAGTGTTATAGTGTATAACATACATATACAACTACCGCATATAAACATAAAGTCTAAAACCATAAATCTCTAATCTCGCTTGCTCTAAACGTAACACTATGCCTCATAATTATAAAAATACATATAAATTATAAAAATGTAAATCATTAACTCAATGATATATGGTTACTGCATCTCAGAATCGACTTCTTAAACAAATATTGAACAAGATACTTTTACTAAATTGTAATTTATGCATTGTATATATTAATTAAATTGTAACTAGATTATACATAGCAAATTATAACAATCATAAATAACAATCATTATTTCATTAAAAAATTAATAGTAATGATAATAAAAATTAAAATAAGAACAATATTATAATTATAATTTTAACCGTAAACAAATTTTTATGCAATTTTTGACTATAATGAAATATCAATGACATACTCTGTTGCAATAAAATGCAACCAAATCATTTATATACAAGATGAATAATAATTTTAATGAATTAAAAATAATATATACTTCACTTGTTACGAGGCTGATAGAAAAATTCATCTGCTACAAACATCATAAACATTGAAGAAACTGCAACAATAAAATAAATTCCACAAAGTAAATGCTTAATAGAAAAAGTTTTAAACAATAATTTTTGTTTTTAATTTATAATAAATCACTTATCTAATAATTCTATTGAAGTACTTTATTGAAGGCAGGATACGCATACATGGAACACTTGTGTAATTCAACAAATTATATGTATACACCCACATATATCACTAATAATTAGAGAAAAATAATAACTATCAAACAATATTATTATGCACCAACAATATATGCAATACAATTTACAATTTAAAATTGAAAAGTCAAAACAAACTAAAATTTAAATACTAACTAAATATATAGTGTAAACTTCAATATTAAAATTGGACAAACGATTCGAATCATAAACTACATAAATATAACTATAGAATAACACTATTAGTAATCAAAGGCAACTTCACTCCTTACACAATTTGCTAGCATGACTCCATGGTTTTTACGGCCCTTACAGCTAAAAAGGCATAGAACACAATACACAAGATTTGCATTAGTTAGTATATTTATAGATATAAAGCACAAGGTCTTGTGTGTTATGTTTTTGAGCTATTTAGATATACTAACCAATGCTAATCTTGTGTACTATGCTCTATGCCTTTTTAGTTGTCACGGCCCTTACGGAAAATCTGAAAATTAATAATTTGCTAAAATATATTAGCTTATACTTTTAACGCACAGAATGATATAATTTGCTCCATAAATATAAATCTTATTTAACCTTATAGCAACAGAATTAAGAATTATTTAGACAAGAACACATCTATTTAAGAGAGAGCACACAGTGGCGCTGTCGTCGTTCAACAAGTCTAAAACAACGCGACATAAACTGTCGTACGTTGCAGTGTCGTACTGCCATTCCGGCTCCGGCATAGCCGTAGCTGCTAGACAGATGGAAGTGCTGCCACTGTCGTAACTGAAGATTAGGCCCGTTACACCCAAAAAGGAACAGAAACAAATAAATATTGACCCACTATAATAAATAAGTATTATCCGATAGTGCAGCATTTATCAAGAATAGTTTAGTCTGTTTCCTTAGCTGGAATAATGCTATTGCAAAAAAGGTCCCGTTGATTATTATTTTCTAATCGTATTATTAACTTATAAATTTTATATGTTATTATCATTACAATCCCTAAAATCTTTTATACACAAATCAATGGTCATTAAAATTCAACATTATTTTTTACTGCAGCAGATCAATAAAAGTATTCAAATAAAACTGAGTAGTTTTATTTAGATTATGGAATTGACGAATCTGAAAAATTGATCTGTTCCATAAGAATACGAATTTCTTGTATAAAGCATTGTCAGTATATTGAAAATACCATGCGATAACACAACCGGTAATTAGAACAGGAAAAAAGACGATATTTCTTTCCATCGTCAAGTCTTACCCCATTACAGTTTAATGAATTTATCAACAATATTTGAATATCTGCATACTTTGTGTGTGCATGTATGTGTGTTCATCACGAACCTTTAAATATCGGCGAGTGCCTTATGTAAAAAGCAAAGCGTTTCGCTTTTAGCAATGTTTTCTACTGCACTTTAATTTAAAAAATCGGATGGCTGATTGGGCGACCCTCTCGCCTACTCCCCCTCTCTCGACACCAATTGGACGAAATTTATATTGGAATGACCAAATGAATTCGTATGTTGAAAGAAGTAACTGCCTTCAGATAATTATAAATTCAATTTACGGTCAAAAAGTAATGAATGCTCTTCCGCTTTTTTATACTTATTCAAACAAATTTGAACTGTACAGTCTAATAATTGTCAATTTCAACTTATAAGATCATTATAAACTTAAACATTCACACATACACATTTACATATTCACACGTATGCAAATATACGTATACAGACACACACACACATATACATATATACATTTTATAAAAAACATTCAAATTTTCTTGTATCTTCTTGGTTTTTTTTTTATTTCATTGGATTGTATAATAAATGTATATTGATTTTGTCATAAAAGAAAATTTCGACCCTTTCCATTTTATTAATATAAAATATAACTAACAAAATTACTTATTTTTGTAACTTATTAAACCCTCTGTTTTTGAATTGTTTATATTCCTGCAGCTGTACTGGATCATACCGACAGATAATAGGAAGAAGAAAACGCTTAATCGGAGCTCATTTGTTGTGAGGGCAATATAAGTTATCAGAATTCATGTTTTATTAAAATTTTGCAAAAACAAAAGGAATTATAGTTGTGTCGGTTATGTAATAAGATATTTTAATCTGTTCCCCTTTTTACGACACATGTTTTGTAAAAAAGGTGTCAGTACAAAACACTTTAATTCGGAGGTACCGCACTGAGTAATCCATCATAAAGTACCGATTTTTTTCCCGCCAAATTGGGAATAAAGTGCTACGTTTATTCCCCATTTCAGTCTTTAAATTCACTTGCATGTGTAGTACTTTTTTGCTTTTTCAGCTGACAAAATTGTCTTTATTTACATTTTTATTCAATACAGAGAATCGCTTTAGGAACCGCTGTTGTTAATCGTTGTACAATTTTATCATAATGAAACTATTTTATCCCATAAGAGCATGTGTACAAAAGCCTAACTTATAAATCAATAGTCTTGAAAACGACATTGTCCAATACTTTTATATTTCGAGTATCAAGTATATAATTTTATAGCATAGCCTATCTAAACTCGCTGTCACGCCTATCCGTGTGATAAACAGTCCTATTTTGCACCGTGACGTTAGCGAACGAGCGTAGCGAGTGTGATAAACACGGTGCAAAAAAGACTACTTAGATCACGGATAGGCGTGACTTAAGTACGGGATTACATCACACTGTGCTACAACAAATTTTACCTTCGTTGCAATCAAGACGATTTGTCTCGTTTCTCGTGGATTTGCGAGACGAAATGGACCTTGCACAAGTTCTTATTTTATATGAGGGAAAGAAAGCGAAGTCACAATGTATATGAATGAACTCCTAACAACAAAAATAACTTGAATTTGGAAATGCATTGTAAATCAACGGTTTTTGCTGCAAAATGACGGTAACCGCGTGATCTCCAGATGTATACGTTACGGTTGGACAAATATCAGTAGTTATTCTAGCACTATGGCGAACCCAAACATCGCCATAGTGCTGGAGTCGTCACAGCGCTAGAACATAGGTGGTGTATCATATTACTGTGTGGGGGGAGGTGAGTCATTCGCTCGACTGGCGCCATTGATAGTGTGTGTGTGTGTGTGTGTACGTAAGTGACCCGCAATGCACTTCTCCTATAAACTGTTGATAGCTTTCATGCATAGAACTTCACCAACATATCGTTCGCCTATATTGGGACACCGTATACCATAATTGATGTAATTACACTGGCTAAGAGTAACCTTCGACCCTGCGTTGGTCCATCTACATTTGGAATTAGTCGCGATAGTGCAGCACCAAATTTTGCTGCCTTATTGCTCATCCTCTCGAGATGCTGCTTAAACGTTAGCTGGCGTCCATGGTTATTCTCAGGTACTTAATGGTCGGCTGAGAGTCTATTTCGTGTTCGTCCACTGTCAGCGTTATTGTCTCTATTTTCTTCCTACTAGATATAAGGATAGCCTCCGTTTTATGGCTAGCAAGCTCCAGTACAGTCTGCTTTAGCCAATCGTAAATTATACCTACTGCCTCGTTAGCGATTTCCGTCACCTCTTTTGCTTTTGCTTTGCTACTACCACTACTACAATGCCATCTACAAACTCTACAACCGTTGCCCCTTCGGGTAGCTCTAGCCTAAGTACTTCATCGTACATGATGTTCGACAATAGTGGGCAAAGCACTGACCCTTGTGGGACCCCTCCGGTTCCGTCTTTCAGGTAGTCAGACATAATCCTTCTTATATATGCGGGTATCTCTTTTCCATAGTGCCTCATGTATCTTGCCCTAGCTAGCAGAGTTAAACGCATTTTTAACATCCAGTGTAACAATAGCACAGTACTCCTTGGCTCCTCCTTTTCATCTCTTCCCCTCTATTGTAGTTCTAGCGGTGTCGACTACTAAGCTTACAACGTCAAGAGTGGGTTTTCAATGACCTGGTCCATTCTAACGCCGATTATGCGCTCTAAAATCTTGCCCGGGGTTTGATCTTGTATTTTGACCAGCATACAGAGTGGTCTGTATGAGGTAGCTTCTCCCGGTGGCTTATCTCCTCTTGGTAGTAGTACCAGGTGTTGCTTTTTCCAATTCTTAGGAAACGTCCCTTTTTCGAGACATATATTGTACAGGTCCATAAAGACATCGGGGCGTGCCTGCATAGCTTCTTTCAATGCAATATTGGGTATGACATCCATACCTGGAGCCTTGTCGTTCCCAATTCTTTTGCATGCAGCCAGTAATTCCTCTGTGGTGATTATTGGACTGATTTCGTCATTTGCCTCTACTTCAGGGATAGCTGTTACATCTAGTTTTAGGGGAAACAGCGTGGTCAAAATACGGTCTAGCAATTCTGGGCTCTTAGGAGGGGGTAGATAACCTCCTTTTATCTTCTTCATTACTACTTCGTACGGTTGCCCCCAGGGATTCAGCTCAACCTCGTCCTGTAACTCTTTAAGGCACCGTCGTTTATTTTCTCTGATTTTTGCTTGAGTATCCGTTTGGCATCCTTCATTTCTTTGTTTAGGGCGTCTACTATTTCTCTACCTTGACCAGTCTTGTAGTATTTATTCTGAGCCCGCTGTTCCCGTCTTCTGGTTCGATGGCACTCGCTGCGGGCAGCGTCAATTTCTTTATACCACCTGTATATTGGCGGTCGTCTATTATTGGGAGCCCTTTAATATTTTCTATTACCTGCTTGACCTTATCATTCGCAGATCCAAACAGTTGTATTTCTTTTAGAGCCAGCAGGAATGTCTCATTATAATCCTTCGTTTTCCAACCGACTTTTTTTGTTGCCCTCCCGTTAAATCTCTGTTTTGATATTCCTATCTTCATTATTATCGCTTGATAGTCACTATTTGTGTATTGAATGCTTATCCGTCCACGATCTAACTAAGCTAACCAGACAGCTGGTAACAAACGTGAGATCTATGATGGACCTTGCGTCTCCTCTTTGAAATGTGTAAGAACATCCCTGGTTAACTACGACCAAGTCAAGGAGGACGAATGCTTCCAATAGCGCTCGTCCTCTTTCGTTCGTCCTTTGGCTGCCCCACTCTACTGCTCAGGCGTTAAAATCGCCTACTCAGTATCGGTTTTCTTCCTACAGCATCCTGTACCAGTCGGTCCAACAATTGTCTGAATTGTTCTATCGACGCGTTAGGAGAAGCATAGCAGCTGTAAATATGTACGCCTGCGACCTTAGCGCGTACGAATCCTTCATTACGTCTTGTCATTTTTCGCTGGAAAGCGGTGTCTCCGCATGCCCATATCGCCGCTTTACCAGTACTGTCCATATTCCACGATGGTTTGTCTCTGTATTGTTTACAGACGATGGCTATGTCGATCTCTGTCTCACGGACATACTGGCTTAGTAGGTCCTGTGCAGTGATTTATATTCAACTGCACTATTTCCATTTTCTTCGTCTGTCAGTGGCTTCTGCTGTGGCTCGGTAAATTGGGCATGTATAGCTACCAGCTGCGTGGTCACTCTTCCTACCTGTGCACATTCCATGTGCACCTTCCACAGAGATCTTATTGTAGAGTCTTCTATGATGTTCTCTTCGCCAATTTCCTTCTGTAGTGCTTCTAGTACCTCCTCTTTTGAGGTGAGCATGTCCAGATTTCTTACTTCAATAGTTTCTTCTTGCAAGAGTGCTTTTATTGTGGCTCCTTCCACTAGTACTGCTTTAACTGCTTCGTGGTCCGAGGTCCGAGAAGTCCGAGGTTTTGACTTCTCTTGTGCGTTGAAGCTCTATCTCTATCTCCTGCAACTGTTCTGTGTATTTTATTTACGCTATTCCCCAGCGTGTTAAGTGACGGAGCCGCTTTCATTTTTGACAAAATGTCTGCATAGCTCTTTCCTTCTGTAGCCTTGATGATTAAAGCACCCGGTCAGGGAGGTCTTGCCCGCTTCGGTCTATCCTTGCTGGTTTTATTTTGGTTGGTAATGCCAGGGACACTTTTATCCTCTTTGCTTGCCTTTTTCTCCTTTTTCTCTGACTTCCTTATGACGACATTCTGCCACGCTGCGTTTTTAGGTTGATTATCCTTTCCTTTATTTCCTCCATTTCTATCCAATCGACTGCTTGGCTATGACAGTCTTTACTGCTGGACACGTTCACTGTATATATCGCATAGTATCTTCTTACCTTGATTTCGTCAGAACTCGGAATCGTTAAAACCGATACCACTGCGTGTATTCTCACGTGTTGCTGACTATGACATTCCTCATCGACATTACTACAGCGACGAACCCAAACATCGCCAAAGTGCTGGGGGGCTACTAGAGCGGTAGCGATGATAGATACAAGGAAAGCGCGACAGCGACTGACGCTATTCAAGTTTATTTAATAGAGAACTACCAAAACCGATTAGTTGACTCCCCTTCCTATATATTTCGCAGGGTATATCCTGCTAGTTAGTTGGCTGATTATTGTATCATCTTAATTTGCAACAGAGATGTTCACTTGATAAGAGAAAATATTATTACCAATCGACTGTTTGGCTGTGTCAGTCTTCACTGTTAGTCACGTTCACTGTAGATATCGCACAGTATCTTCTTACCTTGATTATGTCAGAATTTGAAATTGTCGACGTAGATAGTACTGCGCGTTTTCTCACGTATAGCTGGCTATGACATTCCTCGTCGACATTGCTATAGCGACCAACCCAAACACCGCCAAATTACTGGGCCACCAGAGCGGCAGTGATATAGTAATCCTCCAAAGAGTGTTCATGTGTATACCCTGTGTTCGCGAGAGAGAGGGGGGACCCGCTCGCTATTGTACAGTGAACATAGAGAGGATTGGGAGGAAACGTAGGGCAACAGAAGAAGCAGAGGTGTTGAATATAAAACTTTTAAATAAAAAATGTTAAATTATTATTAATTTTTATAATATATAATAATGAGTAAATAGAGATAGAAAAAAGTAATAAAACTAGTTCGTATTGATGTTAAAAATACGAATAAAATTAGGCTTAAATTTTTTTTTATTCAAATAATCTGTGAAATTGTACAAATGTAATGAAGTAATTTCGTACAATATATATTGAATCTCATTTTTGAAAAGTGAGATTTAATTTTCAAACTGTTCTGATGGTAAAACCAGTACTGGCCCTCATGTGAGATTTGTAAATTTTACTTATTTTAAATAATTTATAATAAATATATTAAAGATTACAAATTTTGAATGATTATCACCTGATAATCATCACCAAAATATTGAGCTGAAATCACCTGATAATCAGCTGACCTTTTGGCATGATTATCAGTTAATAATCAGCTGATTATCAGTTAATTCTCATCTGATTTTTTTCAGTAGGGACCACTTTTACTTTAACTTGCGAATATTCAAAACGGGATCAACTACCATATTATGGCGCATTTTTCAAAATTACAACTATATTAGATTTATTTATTTATTAGTTTCTATTACAAAATTTGATTGTAAATTCATATAAAAATTTGAGTTAATAATATTAAAATTTTTAATATTAATTAAATGTAATTATAAGATCTAATTTATAAGTTCCCTGCTAAAAATGACCAATTAAAAACGATTAAAACCATAGTTGGTTTTAATATAGAATTGTGATCCGGAATTGTCGAATTCAAACCGATTAATACGATTTAAACCAATTATAAAAGTTAATCGGTTTTAATCCGATTGAATCCGTCAGATTTTTATCAGAGAAAGCTTCAACTTAATCGATTAAATACAATTAAAACCGATAAATTTTTAATTCGATAATTCCGGATCACAATTCCGTATTAAACCCAATTAAGGTTTTATTCGTTTTTAATTGGTCATTTTTAGCAGGGTTAAAAAATGTTAAATAAAAATTATATTAATATATTATTATAAGTCATTATTCGTGGGATGCGTGGTAGCATAGCCGGGTAAATTGAGTACGTTATTATAATAATAATAATATTTATTATTTTATTATAATGGTTTAATGTTGTAACTATTGAATATATATATAAGTGTATTTCTATTTTATTTTAAATATATCGTTTTTAAAAATATCATTTATTTTTTTACATTATTAAATATAATTATTTTTAATTATAATGATATAATTGATAATTTGGATTTAAAAAATTAATAGAATTTTCAATTGTTCTGTTTTTTTAGATTGTTAAACAAAATATTATGTAATAATATTAATTGAAATTATGTTTTAAGATATAGGTTTCAATGAATTATTATTAACTTTATATACATTGATAAAATTTTATTTTTATTACTAACTAATTCTAATCTCTTATTTATATTAGAAATTAGATCAGCGCGCTTTGAACTTAGATTTTATCTGGTAATAATTTAATCATTTTTTTTTTAATACTTAAAAATTTAATTCATTATTCTTAGAATCATATTTATAAAAAAATATACATCTTTCACCCTTTGAAAATTTACAACATTATAAAATATATTCCAAAGAATTTAAGTATAAAGTTTAAAATATATATATATAATTACTCAAATTAAATGATAACGTTAAATGTAAAATTTCTTTTTGAAAATATCATTAATTCCATATTAATACAACATTCAAACTTATATATTTTATATAACATCTTAGTACATATTTTATAATAATTGCATGAAGAGTTTCATAAGTTTGTGAAGTTTTGTTATCATAAAATTTAAATTTTATAATGTAATATATATGATTTATGATGCTACCTTCCAATTATACAAAGTTTAACCACAAAAAAAACCTTGTTTATAATCAAGAATATATTGTCAGCTCCAGAATTCCAGGAAGATTAAAATTCCAAGAAGTCTTGAAAAATTCTCTGAAAAACCCGGAAAGTGCAAAATTTAATCTTTACATTAAAATATCTCAATATTGGCGCACAAAAAAAATAAAATAAAACGGTAGAAATGTTCTCAGATGTTAGGACTAAATGAGACATATAAAAAAATTTCAATTAGAATTGAAGTGATTTGAATAAATTGAACTGGAAATGACGTTTTGGACAGAAATTTAAGCAAATTAATATTATGTAGAAGATTGTCCGCATACATCAGATGACGTATCCTGCAATCGAACCGTATTCCAACGAAATTTTACAATTTTTTCACAAAGGATTGATATGAGCCGGTACAAACGGTGGCATACCAAAACCATCAAAATACATTGGTATGATCGTCAGTGTTTACAACAAACGCAGCCGGTTTAGACCACACACGAGGTATCTGGTCTGCAGGAAATACACCCACAGTGTGCGAATGTATGCATGATAGAATTTTCATTATTTGAAAGCTATCCATTACAAATTTGCTCCTCAGGATGGAAGTATCGATGTTTTTGTAAACGCAACCAATTTTTCAACCGATTAGCGTTATTCAATGCACATCTATATCTTTGGTAGAAGGGTTTAACAACGTGATGTATACAATATATTTCGGAGGATAAACCATCAAAAGCAGAACAGGTCTTATCGTTTTCTAAATTAATAATTTCACGAGCAATAATTTTATATAACATAGCCCTTTTCACGCTACCTCTCACGGAAATTTTTCTCACACTCCTTGTTATGACTTAAAGTCTTCGATAAAGCATTTTTAAATTCTCTTCACCTTCAAAATAGTCTAATCCGTGTTTCTCTCTTGTCATCCATTCAATTTACTGTCGGATATCTTCATTTAAATCTTGTATACCAAACGATGATGCGACTACCCAATGAGCACTGAAATTATTATAGAGACCAACTATTGCAACTTCTTTCGGTACATTTCGGAATTTCAGACCTTTGAAAAACTGAATATCAATGATGATGTCCATTTTTCTTCAAGATTCTTCACGGCACTCGAGAGACAAGACACCACTGACTCAAGAGATATACTATCATTTAGTCTATATAATATGAGGAAGCGACATTTACATTTAAAAATTTTAACCACTGAAGTCAATGATTGTTTGACGCGATGCATCTATTTCCAAGATATTGTCGTATTCTGCGTAAACGATACAATTTACAGTATCATCCAAAGGATCATCGTACCGTACATCTAATCGAATACTACCATGTTTAATTCAATTCCAATGATTGTTATCATTAGCAGACAAATCGGGTGTTTAATAAAATGCAAATAGACAATACACATCAGGATATGGTTCTCGCGTGATTTGATTACCTTCATTGAGAAAATTTATACCCGTACCCGAATATAAGGTTTGTTCAGATTCGTATAGTTGGGGAGAGCCGGAAACAAGCAAAAGTGCCAGGATCAGTCGTACTTTGAGAGTAAGGAGTTTATCGCGGTATAAAGCGCGTACATCGACGCAAAGTCGTTTTTGATGGGTGAGCAACTGAGTACCGCAGTATACCGCTTCATATTCTGAAATTCTCGGGTAAACCCGCTGATTAGGAGTCGTTCAAGGAGAAATTTTGTTTGATGGTTAAAGACAAGCCAATAACTGCGGCGTCGAAAATGCAGTATCTGATTGATTCGCTTGAGGGTTCTGCTGCTCTGAGATTGAGAATGCTCGAGGTTACGGCGTCCAGTTTCGAGGTCGCGTGGAAGAAACTAGTTAAGCGTTATGACAACTTATACGCACGGATGCACACATACATGGACGTGCTTATTAATATGAAACCGACTAGAAGCGAATCTGCCGAGGATTTGATTCGGTTATTGGATACGGCACAGCTTACAATTAAAGTCTTCTTCAATATTAAATGTCCTGTGGATACATGGAATTGTTGGATGGTGTATTTGGTAGAGCGGAAGCTGGATCCGGAAACAGCCAGGAGTTGGGGTATTTCGCGAGAGACTGTAGTGGGTTTCTCGACCTTCAAGGGTCTTTCCAAATTTATTGAGATTCGTGCTCAGTCCTTAGAGACAAGGTTGGACAAGATTCTCCCTCTGAATCGGCAAATCGAATAATAAGAATTCGGGGTCAAATCGTTCTTCAAAAAGAAATTCAGTTTCGACGAATGTTGCCAGTACGCCACCAAGCAACGAAAGCAGTAAAAGTTCTCAGAAGTGCTGCTTGTGTAAAGTTGCACATCACTGCATGTTTAAAATTCATAGATATGAGCGTGTCGGCTCGCTTCGAATTCTGTAAAAAGACGAGACTTAGAATCAATTGTTTGAGAAGGGGTCACTTCGTGGCTGATTGTAACAGCTCCTTTCCCTGTGCCTCCTCCAAGGGCAAGCATCATCCTAAGTTTCATACTGATAGGCGTAGGTCAGGCGATGATTCTGGTGGACGGAGGGATATGGCTGGCGTGGAGGACACTTCAAGGTCCGAGGTCGCTGCACATGCTGCAGTAGTTGGCAGGACTCGGCTGTTGTCCACAGCTCGGGTCTGGCTACAAGCCTCTAATGGCAACTTGGTTTCTGCACGCTGTCTTGTGGACTCATGTGCAGAGGTCTCCTTTGTATCGAACAAGATTGTCCAGTGCTTGTCAAGCGCAGTAACACCGGTCTCTGTGGCGGTGATTGGGGTCGGAGTAGGAGCTTTAGCAACGGCAAAGGGCGAGGTTTCCCTTTGCTTGAGGTCTCAAGTCGACTCTGATTTTTGTATGTCGTTCAAGGCGTTGGTTTTGTCTAAAGTCACAGGGTTTAGGCCTCGGGAGGAGGTTGAATCGGTTTCGTGGGATTATATCAAGGATCTTGAAATTGCTGACCCTGATTAAGCAAGACCTCATTGTATAGATTGTGTATTGAGCGCGAAAGTTTATGCTGCGGTAATTCGACCTGGCTTAAGGGTGGGAAAACCTGTCACCTCTCTCGCTCAGGCTACTGCTCTCGGCTGGATACTAACGGGAAGAGTAACGTCGGAGAATGATTCGGTTAGCGCGCAAACACAGGTGTGTCACGCTCGAGTGGAGCCCTCTCTCATCAATTTTGGAAAAGTTTTGAAGTATGGAGAAAGTTTGCTCTTCGAAGGTGCTGACTGAGGAGGATCAGTACTGCGAGGATAATTTCAGTTCAACTGTGCATCGTGATTCCCAGGGTAGATTCGTGGTACGGCTCCCGTTCTCAGAAAAGTTGTCGGAGGTTTCTTTTGCACATACGCGACAGTCGCCGTAGCATGTTTGCTTTACTCTGAGAAGCGTCAAGCACTAAATTCGAAGCTGAATAATGCTTATACAAAGTTCATGGAGGATTATTTAATGTTAGATATTATGGAGAGAGTGACTGAACTTCATCGCATGGATAATGTGTTTTATTTTAAACACCATCCTATTTATTCACTGGAGGCTGGTCCTAAAGGAAAGTTTTGTGTCGTTTTCTATGGTTCATACGGTAAGATTTCTCTCAACGACGTTCTGTTGACAGGCCAGAAGCTGCCGTCGGGCGTGACGATCATTATCAGTATTTGGAGATGTTCTGGGGTAGTTTTCACGGCAGACGTCGTAAAGGAGTCTCGCCAAATTCGTATCCATCCGGATGATGTACATTTTTAGATAATTGTCTATTGAGGATTTTCGCTAATTGACCGTTACCTACGGTACTCGATCCGCTCTGTATTTGGCATTTCGGACTTTGTTGCAGCTCGCTCAGGAGGGATGTAGAGAGTTTTTGCTCGCTTCGCAGGTTTTGCGTCATAATATGTACGTAGATGACGCCTTTGTTGGAGCCAATACTGTCGCGGAAGCAGAGCAGATCAGAGATCAGCTGATGATTGCCTTGCTTGCATCAGCCGGCATGGAGCTCGGAAAATCGGCTTGAAACCGCGGCGCTGTTCTTGAGGGTATCCTAGCGGAGAAACAGAAGGAAATGTCACTTGATTAGACTGAGGCGGTGTCCATCTTGTTAGTTTACCTGCTTCTTCTAAGGTCGTCACAAAAAGAGTAATCCTCTCAGAAATTTCTAAGTCGTTTGACCTGGTAAGGGCTAAGCTTATGCTCCAAGACTTATGGATACAGGGTGTTGATTGGGATATCCCCTTGACTAGCGACTTATTGGATCAGTGGCAGTTGTTGAGAGAGCAACTTCCGGAGTTAGCACAAATCCGCATTCCGCGATGGTTCGGTTCTTCGGCTCAGACTGCCTGGGAACTTCATAGGTTCTTAGATGCGTCACAAAGGGCATTTGTAGCCACGGCATACATGGTGGTCCCTGGAGAGAAGTCGACGTTGATTATGTCAAAGACTAAAGTATCGCCGATAAAAACTGAGAGTCTGCCACGACTTGAGCTTTGCGTAGCGGTGCTATTGACCAGACTTTTTAAGCATCTGTTAGATGGTGTATTGTTGAAGCCGGTAGCTGTCTATTGTTGGACTGATTCGAAGGTATGAATTCTCGGAGCCTAACGCCTGGACACTTTCTGATTGGAGCACCATTGAGCGTTTTGCCTGACCGTTTGATGAGTTGAATTTAAGTTCTAGGGTATGCAGATGGCGACACCTCACGATCAGGAGAAATCATTTTTAGTCCAGATGGAGAACTGAGGTGCTGCATCATTTCCAGCAGCGCAATTAATGGTTGAACTCGACTTAAAACTACAGAGGCTCGTAAACACAGGAATTCGGTACATCTATGGTGTAAGGAGAGATGAGCATATCTCCCCGTACAGGCGGGAGCTGCAGTGGCTAACCACTGCCGGACGCGGGAAGTACTTCACAGCCTGTTTCCTACGTAAAATGTTTAACTCGGTCGTACCATCATATGTACTGGCCTTTTTTGACTTCCGCGTCATACTCCGGCCTGTGAGGGGCGAGGTGACACCTCTGGAAATTTCTGCTTTCGCGACGGAGACGCTGAGGAACTCGTTCCATATCAGCGCCTCATACCTATGGAATAACCTGCCATCACACATCAGAAACACTTCATCCACCGTCACTTTAAAAAAACTAGCTAGGGATCACTTTTTTGAACTCGAAAACACATAAAACGTACACAGTCCACGCATACACACACACACACACACACTTTTTCACTCATTCCACTTTCACTATCGCCTCACTCTCTCACTATACATACTTTGACCATGCCTCAATCTATTATCTAATGTATTGTTTTATTCTTTTCTCACCTGCAACTCTGTAAACTTATAATCGTACAACATATTGTACGCAAAATAAAACTAATCTAATATAATCTCTCTCTATCTCTCTCGCTCTCTCTCTCTCTCTCTCTCTCTCTCTCTCTCTCTCTGTCCGCTGCTGGCGACTCGGCAGGACTGCGAGTCGAGCGGAGGGATAGTTTGTCGAGTAGAGGTATAGAGTAAAGTATAGTTTCGACCGCTCCCGTGCGGTCATGCGTATTCACTTAAAATCTTCTTACTTGCTTTCTCACATCTGTAAGCACACTCTTTAGACCAAATATATTTAGTTCCTTGTGAGCATTTATTGGTTACATGATTAAGTGTATTGTTTGTTGCCACCTCCTATCGTTAAACGATCCACACAATAACTTGATTGTCACAAAAATAAGGTGTGATACGCATCAAAATATAATTTATTTCTTTTAAAATACGGTTGTAAAGGTTTCGATGGTATCTGTACACCGTCAACATATAAACATATAAAATTTATATTGAAGTGTTCAAAATTAAAAGGATTGAGTCCTCGATCACCATTGAAAGTTTTGTTATTTATAAATCCTATGATAATTCGTTTTGGCAGCTGTCCTAATAGGATATTAGCCAAAGTTTCACCATGAATTTCACTGTGCATCATTATAGCTTTAACCTCTACCCTTGTGATAGGGTATTTAGCAGTTGTCTTTAAAAGTGCTTGATCGTAAGCCAATAATATACTAGGATTAACTTTGACGCGTCTGACTAATAAATTTGCTTCTTTTATATGTACGGAGGAGCAACCCAGCACATCCATCAAACAAGAACTATCTCAAGAATTTACAAGTCGCACTCTTACCTCAACACCGTTTAACACAAGTTTTTCTTGATTAAATACGTCCCAATGAAGGTGACCTTTCAAGTCAATTGACCGTGTTGCTGATACAAATTTTTGACGTTCCACAAATACGGTATTATTATTAATGCTGTCCATATGACCGGCTTTATCGTCACACCACAAAACACTTGTCAAATGTGAAGTTTTAGCAGCAAGTCCATAGTTTAGTAAAGTTTCGATATATGCTCTATAAGCGTAGGCATTAGTCGATGGCGATACTGGTTTTTGATTGAAAAGTAGGTCCACTTGATTAAACATAAAGTGCATGAAATTATTATCTGGACCAACTTTTGTGACATTAGATCTAAAAGTTGAAAGTTGAGCTTCAGTTACATCGTCTTCAGTCATACTGCTTTTTAATTTTACCGGAAGCGTGAGCATCGTGTGAGCGAGATCGATATATTCCTCGCTATTCCTTGGTAGCACAAATTCTATAGGTGAATCATCAGTCAATGATGATATTGGTTTGTAGGTCATCCAGTGTGAACCTTCGATCGTTGTTTGGGTAGGCGGAATTTCAAATAAGAGCAACTCGGATTTTAAACACTCACACGAGTGGGGATGTAAAATCGACATCTTTTCTTTCTTTCAGTTATCAAAAATATCTCTGGTTGACCTTTTCTTCTTTTTCTTTGATTGTGTTTTCTTATTCTCCTTCTTCTTCTTCTTCTGCTTCCTGGCGTCACTCGATCTATCTCTTCTAACTCTTGTAGGACTTTTTGAAACCCCCTTCTTTTTTGTGGTCTATTACGTTTCACGCTCCACCAAGTATTGGCAACTGAAACGATTGGCCGCGACGCAACCGTTTATATTCTGACCCCTCCATCAACTTATCCAACTTGTCTTCAGCCTACCTCTTAAGATTTTCACCGGATTCTCTAAAACGATTGCGAAACGACTTCTTGATGGAGGCATTATTCATTGTTACGTCAGACATGATGTTCATCCCCTAGCGCAGCGCCTCCTTACCAACAGTTTTGGCACTGCGTGTCAAGAGCAGTAGTATACGTCGAAATATACCAGCCAAAAAAGAACCAATACCACCATGACCTCTCTGATGTTGGGCGCCAATGTATATTTGTCCGACACCACCGCTGTAGCCGTACCCAGCTTGTGTGTTGAAATATGCTTCGTATCTGTCTATTCTGCAGTTCTTAATCACCAATTTTTTTAAAATGAAGTGTTACTGTCAGAGTTCCATTGTCAAATGGTATCGGTTGCCCGCATTGATCCCTTATATCAATTTCAACGGTCTGAAATGAGCCGAATAATAGAGGTAGGTACATGGGTGGGGAGAAACTTTTAGTTTTCCTACTGCCATAGGCGTAGCTATCCATATTAATCGAAACCTACCTTAAAAGCCGGATTAATGCTGATCCAAAAATTGGATATTACCAGTCATGTAAGATTCAGAAAAGTCGGTGTAGATCATAAGCGTAGACGGCAAGGCATTGGAAAGGTTGGCTGGTCTATTAAACTCGAACGAGTCGTTCCTCTAAAGATAAGATTTCTGGCTTCAAATCCTAAGATTTTTTGTAATTTTTCGGCTTAACATACTTCATGTTTCAATCCTGGACATGTACTCTCTGCAGAGACCACTGATTGATACATAACCTCCATTCTCAAGTTTGAATTCCAAGTGGTTCTTTGTACAAACTCAATTGTTCAACTTACTCACCAAGTCTCTATATCTTTATAAACTCCTAGGTGAATTAAAGATGCACCTCCACTTAGAGTGTCCAATATTATTTTATTCTGATTAGTGAAATCATACTTTGTATTTTCTATCAAAACAACATTTTCCACAGGATTAACAGTATATTTTTTACTCATACGTATCTTTCTCTTCTCTCTAATGGCACGTGCTGAAACGTCAGCGGAATTTGAACCTTTGTGAAAACCACGCACCATTGACCTTGGAGTCGTATTTGCTGAGGCAACTGCGTAATAAAATGTGTAGTAGTATTTTCAGAAAAATAACTCATACTGCTATTGCTAGGTAAAACGGCGTAGAATTGATCTTTCATTTTTATATTCTGTTAATGTCACATGCTTTTACCCACGAATTAAATTTATCTGGATACCCCTTCCAGCTAACGTAATATTCCTTTTTACGTCCTTTACCTCTGGTTTTTTAAATTTTTTCAACCTAAAATCTTGAATATATCTAGTGTCCAACCACTCTCGTATCCTTTCGCAAAACCGTTCTGCGCACGACTGACTCGTAGCAGCTGTCCGGGCTTATATTTAACTGGTCTGCTACGATGATGTTTATAGCGTTGTTTTAGATTTTTACGAGCTTTAGCAACGTTGTACAGAGTCACAGATGCAGGCGTCATCTTTGTCGCTGAATATTTGGTGTTATTAAACGATTCTAATATTTTTGGCAAAATATCGATGTATCGTCGCGTATTTTCGTGTGTAAAGTATCTCCAAATTCTCTCTTTTATAGTTCTTATGGATCTTTCCAAAATGGCTGCCTTAATATCAGAACTACGTGCCACTCTGTACGTTATTTCATGTTTTTTCAAAATTTCTTCACGACTGACAAATTCTTTACCCTTGTCCGTTTGGAGACAAACAGGTTGGCAATTTTTGCTTCTTGACAAGATACGCTGGAAAGCATGAGCAACATTCTTCGAAGTTCTATCCTTCACAGCTTCAAACCAACTGTATTTACTGATCACGCCAATGACTGCTAAAACGTCGGTATAACCATCATTAAAAGTTTTTATCGATTTTATATCCATTTAATCAGCTTTCCATAAATCATCCATGTTTCGATCATTGTAATTACGTCTAATAAAACAGCGTCGGACTGGTTCATGTAAATTGTATGAGTCTTGACTCTCTAACCATTCAACGACACTGACGCCTGTATTTCTTGCCTATAACTTTTGAAAGCTCATCAACACCAGCGTACGCGGTAGGATGTGGAGTGATGTACGTAGTATACGTGTATGTGTAAAACGTGTTTGCTCAGTCTCTTGTGTCTTTTATCAAGAGACACGTTTCCTACTAGTATATTTAAAGCACACTCGCAGATATGTCTTATTAGTTTAATATCTGCTTTCTGCAAGAAAGCCTTTCCTTGTTTTCTACTAAGATGATAAAGTGCTTGAAGGATGACACCTTCTATATGATAAAAAGGTTGTTGATGCAGACGAGGAGCCATTACAGAGAAACGATTAGTACTACATCAGATGTATCACCTTTGCACTTCCGGAAATATACTAGTGCAAAAACGACAATTATCAGGTGTTTCTTGTTTCAAATTCAACAGCAGATAACCGTAAGGTTTTGCTGAAGCGTCACAGTATGCTTCTTGTAAAAATTGAAAGTTATCTGGGCACACTTGGCAAGACAGATGTAATATTTGTGATCGATCACGCAAGTTTCCAAACGTAATATGTATTGGGCATTCAATGATATGTCGCGCTATCCTTTACCTTGATGAAATATGTTCTGGCTGATGTAGAATACCGACAACGATGGATGATGGGACCCTTTTAAAAAAATATCAACGATTGATCCACCTGACGATGACTATTCCCGCATCAAATCGTCAATAATCACTAGTTTCGGTCTTGGATCGTTGGCATAGTCTGAGCCCTGTGGTAAGCCCTCGCGAAATTCCACGTTTCTACCAATAAAAGTCTTGTACTCTGCTTGCCATTCAGCGTAATATACAACTAGCAGCAGATGCCTCGCTCGCTAACGCTCGCTCGGTTGTATATCGATGGCGATCGTATATATACATTTTGAATATGTATATTCATAAATACATCTTGTAGTATTGAAATTTATAATTACAGATAATCTGACACTGTTAAAATATTGTAAAATTCTATTTTGAAACCTGTAAAGGGGACAAATATATCCTTAATTCTCAAAAATATTTTTTTGCTATATTTTAATTTAGATGTTTGCTTGAAATTTTATACAATTAGGGCCAACTGATATACAGTAAATTATTATTTTTGTACAATAAAAAGAAAGTTGAGATCTGGTCTTGTACCGTGTTTTTTTAGTTTATAGATTAAAGATTATATGACTAACTTCTTTTAAGAGTTGAAGTATTTAAGTATAAATCATTCTATATTAAAGAATTTTGATGTTTTTAAGTTTCAAATTAAACAAAATTTTATTTAATTAAGAATATTTTTATATTTTTTAAACACATCCATTTTTTATAATACTTTTAGGAAAAATCATAAAACATGTTTCTATATACAATTGATTTATTTTAATTTAGAAAACTAAGTAGTAAATTAGCAATTATTTTTTAATATTTTATATTTACATTTCATGTACATGTTTAAAATTAACAATATTATATAGAATTATGTAATTGTGTTCTAGTATACTTTGCATTTTTTAACATTGCTGTAAATATAGTCTGTAAATTTTTGTTTGGTTTGCTATGATAATTAAATAATATTTTTTAAATTTCCGCTATTCTTTTCTCCAAAATGCCCTGTAAATTATTTTTTTATTATATTAATTTAATTTCCGTAAACTCAACGTGCAG
>JAZHPH010000815.1:0-21117 GCA_037356405.1 Nasonia oneida | reverse complement strand
GTGCCCTAGGAATCCTACTTCTCGTCTAAAAAATTCAATTTTATCTGTCTGCAGTACCAGTTTGGCGAGCCTTAGTCTATCCATCATATGCCTAATTCGCTGTTTGTGTTAATTAATTTCGAAATAGTGTTTTCGAAATTAATTCGCCTATAATTATTAACATATAATGTTTGAATAATAGCCTTAAACGTAAAGATTATTTATATTTATGTAAAATCCATATTATACAAAAAAACTATTGTTCCTGAGTGGTCTCCAACTGTCACGTAATATTTCAAAGTCGTAAGGAGATAATTTAATTCCAATGGACACGCCCTTGTTTTCGTTAATCCGGTCTAAATACAGTAGCAATAGTTTAATTGTTTAATTACTGAATTTACTTTACAATAATTCTCTTGAAAAGTCTCGAAGTCCAATATTCGAATTCAAATATTCGCGCGCGCTCCGCCGCTCTCAAAATGGCGTCCGTCCGCTCTCGAGTCTATAGTCACTAGCTTGGGTGTGGCACCGCTTCGCGTCTAACTTCTCGCTACAGTCAAACTCCCTAGTCGAGTCCGTTTGCGTCAGCTGTTGCCTCGTGTTGCGTCGCGTGTACTTTTCGCCTTTAAATTATTGCTAATTGTTTTGCAAAAGGTGAACCGTGCGTGTCCTCTCGTATCGTTCAATCAAAAGTGCGTGTGCGTGCTATCACGGTGTTCCTGCAAAGGTCAAAGTTCGGGCCCAGGATTGTTCTCAATGTCGCAGTTGCAACTCTATCAGTTGACTCAGATAAGTTTCTTTTTATTAAATAAATATGAAATTTCTTGCAAACAATCCGATAACTGTTGCTTTGTGTAAACTTGTTTTGTCTTTCTTTTCAGCTTTCATGGCAGTCAGCAGCAGCTTGAATTTTCTTACAAACATCTTCAAGATCAAGCAGGACAGTGCTGAGTCTGCATGACGTCATGGGTGTTTCCTCGCTCAGTGAGCAATATATGGTATTAATTATTATCTGGGGTACAAATACGCATGAAATTAATTATTTTTGGTATTTACAGGTTTTCAATAGGTGTGTCAACACCCAAGTTAGCTGGTTCGAGTGCAAGAGCCCAGACTTTCTCCTGCGAAACCCGGAGTCTAAGACTCTATGCAGCAGCCTCGTCAAGGCCCTGGCTCGACTTCTGGCAATCACTTGCCAGTGCACTCTAGTGCTACTCGTCGACCAGATTCTGGGTGTTTTGGTTATTTTGGAGTACGAGCAGTGTCCTAACGGGCCCACCCCTACGTCTGTTCTGTATTCAAGAGAAATAGTGCAGTGTTACAAGTGTAATTTTAGTTAAATTCAGAGTGTCAATGCGAATGGTGTCAATTAGAATGTGTTTTGTGTTTATTTTTGTTAGTTCTGAATTACACTGTAACATGTAGGACTGTGCCTGTTTTTGGAGTCAAGTGTTGGCAATCAAAATGTGATGCCAAAAAATTGTTGAATGAAAATTGGTGTGATTCTATGTGTAAATGTTTAGGAAGTTACTGTTCTATACGTCTCTCTGTGTACTAGTTAGTGAACAATAATTTGTGGTATCAAACTACGGAGGTATATTGTAGATTGTTAGTGTGTGACTCGAATGCGATGCCAATTTTCAAAATCTTGATTCTACTCTTTGTGTGTAATATCAAAGTACTTATAATGAATTTTTATGTGTATATGTTGTGTGGCAGAACTCATTAAACTGCTTGTGCATTGAGTGTGTAAAGAAAATTGCTGGTGTAAGAAAAGATATTGTGTAACATTATTGCGTTTCGTCTTATTTAGGTACCTCTCCTAATATCCACTGGGTCTCAATGATTTTTTTTTTACTAGTAAAACGTCCTCACTTATTAATTGTAAGAGTCACAAGAAATAATAAAAAAAATTACTTTAAAATCACTGACGTTACTGCGCGTCCCACCCGATATGTGGCTGCAGTGACGTCACAGCGTCTTTGTGTGCTTGCGCGCGCGCGTCTCGAATTTCAAACTACTATCAATGCTCTTGCTTTTTATATTCTCTCGTTTTTCTCTTTGTCGCACTTATGACTTTTTAATATTTTTCGTATTTAAGCGCACTTAATTGGGATCTTTTTTTTATATGTTCACTCACTCACAAAAAAAATTATTTTAAACACAGAAAACCAAACAGTTTTGCAAGCAACAAAAGCTAAGCAGATCCCGGCTGAGCCCCCAGTTTTGTTAGGATAGAACCAATTCCACCAACTAACAATAAAATATTATTAAAACGTGGGCGCCTAGCTACTCTCCCATACGGGAGAGATCAGTGAGAACACTAATTTGTCGAGGCACAACTGTTTGATTTAACCGAAATGTCAAAGTTCAGAAATATTGAATTAAATGGTACTTACTTTGTTCTGTGGACTTCTGGGAATTTGAGTAATAATTTAACCCGAAAGGATGCTCAGAAAACTGGGATGACTTCTCGGGAAAGATTGCGGTGTTTAGATCTCCTTTTTGGCAAGATTCTTTAGCAAAACGGAGGATGGCTCAAAATTGGTTATATTTTTGAATGACTTATTTTCCAAAACTCAACACATGGATTGCAGTGATATTTATTATCAACTTATCAAAACACAATTTAAATCAGACACTCAAATGAAACAAAATTTATTGAATTTCTCAAAGGCAAATCACTCAAAATCTAAACTCTTAAAATTAGCGTCCTTTCTCTAGGAGCGCACACCCTGGAGTGTCGTTTCGGGGGAGGTGATGCTTGAGAGAGAGTCGAACCTTTCTCCCACGCGGAGTACTTACTTCTCCTCTCTTCTTACTTCAGCCTAACCGCGCTCTTTGTCTTACTCATTAGGCCTTATGGGCCTAATACTATGGTCAACGGCTAAACTGCAGCGTCGGCTGTGCACGCGCGCTTCAGCCGAGGGAGGAGAAGTTTGTTTTGGTTTCGGGCACATTCCTTCGAGGCTTAGTTAAGCGTTTCTGGATCTTTTTACTGGCTCTGTGTAATTCTTATATAATGTTTCTAAATAATTTATCCAGGAACTTCGTCACTTAACATGGTCCAAGTGCAACTAAATTATCCATTGTTATTTTTGCACTAGGTATAGTACATGGTGGTTCAATTGAACATATTGACTGTTCTGTGTCATAATTAATAGTTGCATGAACGTTGTCACATTGCAATGTTTTCATATTTAATGAGGATGCTTAAAAGTATTATAAATAATGTTCATATTAATATTAATTAATAACAATTCTGCTCAGCACGTGCTGTTATCTATATATGTATATATAATATATGCCGAAGCCTCCCATATGCGCCGTTCAATATTTTCAGTGTAAAAATGTTTAATTTTTTCGTATTAGAATATAGGGTAAAATAAATAAAGAATAGCCTTATCGCAATTATTGAACGCTATTAATTAACAAGGAAAAGTGCTTTATCTTGAATAGATAGATGTTTAAATTTTTTTTATAAAGAAGATGACTTAATAAAGCTTGAAGAACATTGCAAAATATTAAATAAATGTAGAATTAGACTGCCTAATGAAGAAAATAGTTTGATAATGTTTAAAAATCATCGCTACAATGAAAAGTTACCTTTCATAATCTATGCAGACTGTGAATGTTTGTTAAAACCAATAAGTCAAGATGAAAAAAGAAACACGTAACCAATACAAAGTCATGAAATTTATAGTATAGGTTACTATCTGAAATGTAGTTACAACGATTCACTATCAAAATATGCCTTTTATAGAGGACCTGAAGCATCAAAATGGTTTGCTGAACAGTTAAGAAACATAGAAAAACAAATAAGTGATTTATATGCGAACCATTTACCTATGCCAGTTATATCTCAGACTGAATTAATAGGTTATTATGATTCAAAAACTTGTCATATTTATAAAAAATTGTTGAATGATGATGCAAAGGTGCATGATCACTGTCATCTCACTGGAAAATATCGAGGACCTGCACATGCTACCTGCAATCTAAACTATCAAGATTCAAAAATAGTTCCAGTTGTGTTTCATAATTTAAGTGGTTATTATGCACACTTTATTATTACTGATGTATCAAACCATTTTCCAGGACAGATTGATTTACTACCTCTGACAAAAGAAAAATATATTTCATTTACGAAGCATTTAGAAAACAGCAAAATTAAGATAAGATTTTTAGATTCATTTAGATTTATGCCTACATCACTTGAAAAATTAGCATCATATCTTCAAGACTATTCAATTGTTAATAAAGAATTTAGTGATCTGAGTACGACACAAATAAACTTGCTAACTAGAAAAGGTGTTTTACCCTATGAATATATAAGCTCATGGGAAAAACTAGAAGAGTGTAAGTTGCCTGAAAAAGCCTGAGTACATTTAATATACAAACACTTTGGCGAGTACTCAGAACTTTATATGAAGTCTGATGTTTTGCTGTTAGCAGACGTTTTCGAAAATTGTCGAGATCAGAGCATGAATGTTTATAATTTAGATCCTGCTCATTATTACACTACTCCAGGCTTTTCCTGGGGCGCTATTCTCAAACATACAGGTGTACAATTAAAACTTCTAACAGACATTGACACTGTTGCAACGCCGGTACCCTAATCGGGTCTTGGGCGTAGTCGTCCAGAGCGGATGGGTGGGTGCCTATCACCACTACACAGCGCGTCCTCAGGTTGCGGATAGAGGAACGGCCCCTGAGAAGGAGGTTAACTGCGAATAAATCGAATAAGCAGCCGCGGACAGCCGATAGGCCCGGGCGTGGGTGTGATGAGCCCTCACTGGCAAACGCATTCATCTAGAAACACTACGCAAGCACCACCACAACAACGAACACTCAACAATATTTCCTATTTCAACTTTCTCTTTCTACCTCACTATGTCTATATATCTCTTTTGGCACACATTACAAAAATCCTGTTGTCGTGGAGGATGCGGGAGCGATGACAACTGCCCCGAAAGGGGATGTGTAGAATGATTCGCCACCTGGTCTTACGCGGTAACGAAGCCAGCGAAGGCGCGCTGCCTTGCAGGGGGGCGTTAGGATACGAGAATGATTCCGTAGTGTGTCCGACGATGAGTTGGCTCCGTCCTCATCAAAGTCGGAAAGCTCTCATACTTAGTTCTAGAGAGGTATGGGGGTTATCACCTCTAGAACGGTTGACTCACCTGCGATCGGAACAGGATCCAAAACGCGCGGGTTTAACTTACTATCATGGCTCAAAAGAAACAAAACCAAACCAAAACCAATAGGGACTTAAAGGTAGGAACGTGGAATGTGCGCAGTTTATACAGAGCAGGCGCATACCAGGAAATCTTAAAAGAAGCTGGCGAGCGCGAATTAGATTTAGTAGCAATACAAGAAACTCGGTGGAAAGATAGCGGGATTTTAGCAAAAGATAACTTCACCTTTATATTCGGGGGCGCGAGCGGACACTCCTTAGGTACCGGATTTCTGGTTAGCAAAAGAATTATACACGCTGTTAAAAGTTTCAAATTCGTGAACGACAGACTCTCGTATATCATCATCGAAGAAGCGTGGTACAATTACGTGGTTATTAACGTACATTGTCCTACGGAGGACAAAGAGGAAGAGGTAAAGGATCTTTATTACGAAGCTTTAGAACAATTAATCGACCAATTCGCGTCTTACGACACCAAAATAGTAGTGGGGGATTTCAACGCTAAAATAGGGAAAGAGGAAATGTTTAGGCCCACTAGAGGCAAGGAAAGTCTGCACGAAACCAGCAACGATAACGGTATTAGAGTCATAAATTTCGCGGCGGCAAAAGATCTTATAGTAAAAACTACGTGCTTTAAGCACAAGGATATACACAAAGCAACGTGGACATCGCCGGACGGAGCCACGCAAAATCAAATCGATCACTTCCTTATCGATAAGAGGCGCCACACAAATGTACTTGACGTAAGAACCTATAGGGGGGCGGATTGCGACTCGGATTATTTTCTAGTAGTGGCCAAATTAAGAGCCAAATTAGTAGCCGGGCAAAATAGTAAACGGGCGAACAAAGTAGAAACCTTCGACATAGAAAAGCTACGAAACGGGGTAGAGCGAATTCAGTATCAAGTAGAAATAAGTAACCGGTTCCAGGTTCTCGAGGACACAGATGCACCGACGGAGGTAGATGACGACCCAAACAGTCTATGGGGGGCTATCGAAAGAACGGTAAAAGAGGCCGCGAACAAAGTGCTAGGTAAAAATAAAAAGCCAAAGAGCAAACCATGGTTTGACGAAGAGTGCGAACTCTGGTTTGAAAACCGCAAAAAGGCTAAAGTAGACAGCGTTCACAATGGAAACGATAGGACCGTAGAAGAGTACCGCGAAATAAGAAAGCAAGTGGGTGTGATTTACAGAAACAAAAATCGCGAGTATCAAAAGAGCGAGATTAGAAAAATAGAAACTAACAGTAAGGAAAATAACCCGCGCGAGATGTACAAAGGAATCAACGCTATTAGGAAGGGTTTCCAAAGTAGATCGCAATTAATGAAAGATGAGGGCGGGAATCTCGTTACAAGCGAAAATGAACTGCTAAAGCTGTGGAAAGGATATTTTGATAAGTTACTAAACGTACATGAAAACTGCGAGGAAACGGGAGATGAAATCCACACTGCTGAACTCCAATTGGAAGAACCGACCTACAAAGAAGTAGAAGCCGCGATCAAAAAACTAAAAAACAATAAGGCCGCGGGAAACGATTCTATACCAGCTGAACTACTTAAATATGGGGGCACCGCGCTTACATTCAGAATTTTTGAACTAGTATGTGCTATTTAGAAAAATGAAACGATACCGGAAAACTGGAAAGAATCCATCATCATACCGATTTTCAAAAAGGGAGATAAGATAGATTGCAATAACTATCGGGGAATCTCACTTTTAGCTACCTGCTACAAAGTTCTATCAAACATAATACAGGCCAGACTCACGCCCTTCGCGGAAGATATAATAGGAGAGTATCAGTGTGGATTCCGGCGTAACAGGTCGACGAGCGATCAAATGTTTACTATAAGACAGTTGTTAGAGAAAAAATGGGAACATTGCGAAACAATACACCAACTATTTATAGACTTTAAAAAAGCGTACGACTCTATCAAACGAAGCAAAATGTATCAAATCCTTGTGCTCCTCGGAGTACCAAAAAAACTCGTGAAATTAATTCAAATATGTCTGAACGGAAGCACGGGAAAGGTCCGAGTAGGCGGTAACGTATCCGAATCATTCATGATACGCGACGGTTTGAAACAAGGTGACGGTCTTTCTACGGTACTCTTTAACTTAACGCTAGAGTATGTTGTTAGAAAAATGCAGACTAGCGGGCTAGGTGCAACCCTTAACGGAAAAACACAAATTCTGGGATATGCGGATGACTTGGACATACTGGGGGATAACGGTGCAGCGGTAGCGAGAAATGCGGAAATTCTCATAAATGCGGTTGAGGACACGGGGCTAGAGGTGAGCGAATCGAAAACGAAATATATGATCATGGACAAACTGGGCATTTGCGAAGGTGAGGGTGATCTTAGAGTCGGAAATTATACTTTCGAAAAGGTTAGCGAATTCAGATATTTAGGCACAACCATAAATGCTCGAAACGAAATTAAAGCCGAGATTAACAAGAGACTTCATTCGGGTAATGCCTGCTTCTACGCCGTGAATAGATTACTAAAATCAAAACTGCTGTCTAGAAATGTAAAAGTAAAGATATATAGGACTATAATAATGCCGGTAATTTTGTACGGGTGCGAAACCTGGGCGCTAACTTAAGCGGAAGAAAACCGTTTTAGGGTGTTCGAAAATAAGGTTCTGCGGAAAATATACGGGCCAAAGAAAGATGAAGAAACCGAGGAGTGGAGGAAACTGCACAATGACGAGCTACACAATTTATACTCGTCACCGAATATAAACAGAATAATTAAATCGCGTAGACTAAGATGGGCAGGGCACATGGCAAGAATGGGAGACGATCGCACGGCAGCGCGTATAATGAAAGGAAAGCCAAGCACACCGCGACCTCTAGGTAGACCTAGGCGCAGGTGGGGGGACAACGTAAAAACGGACTTAACTGAAATCGGGAGGGAGGGTGCGCAATGGATGGGGTTGGCACAAAATAGAGATACGTGGAAGGCTTGCGTAGATGAGGCGATGAACTTTCGAGTTCAAAATGCCACTTAAAAAAAAAAATAAATAAATAGACATTGACATGGTACTTTTTATAGAACGAGAAATTCGAGGTGGTTTGAGTCAGTGCTCTAATCGGTATGCAGCTGCTAATCATAAGTACATGCTTGAAAAGTATGATAAAGATAAAGCAAATGAATACTTGATTTATTTAGATGATAATAATTTATACGGATTTGGGCTTTCACAGTGTCTTCCGTATGATGAATTTCAGTGTCTTGAAAATTGTGAAAGTTTTGAATTGTTTTCCATCGCATCAGACGCTTCTCATGGTTATATTTTAGAAGTAGATTTAGATTATCCTCCTGAAATATACGATGATCATAATGATTTACCATTCTGTCCAGAATATGCACAACCTCCGGGATCTAAGCAGGAAAAACTTTTAGCTACACTTCAACCTAAAAGAAATTACGTTAATCATTATATTGCTCTGCAACAAGCTCTTTCAAACGGTCTTCGACTCGTTAAAATACATAACATTCTAAAATTTAAGCAGTCTCCCTGGCTCAATTCATATATTGATTTGAACACTAGTATGAGAGCAGTAGTAAAAAATGAATTTGAAAAAAACTTTTTCAAACTAATGAATAATGCTGTATTTGGCAAGACCATGGAAAATATTAGAAAACGAGTTACAGTCATACTAATGAGTAAATACGATGGAAGATATGGTGTCGAAGCTCAAATTTCGAAGTCAAACTTTCACAGTAGTTCCATATTTAATGATAATCTAGTTGCAATACAGTTAAATAAGACTGATATACTTATGAATAAACCAATCTATGTTGGGCTTGTAGATTTAGATCTCTCCAAGACACTGATGTATGAATTTCATTATAATTATATACGGCAAATGTACAAAGATAATTGTAAATTATTATACACAGATACTGATAGTTCTATATATGCTGTTAAATGTGATGATTTTTATGAAGATATGAAGAAGAATTCATAAATTCGATACATCAGATTATCCAGCAGACAATGTATTTATATGCAATGTGTTAATAAAAAGGTCGTAGGACTTATGAAAGATGAATGTAATGGTCAGATTCTTACAGAATTTGTTGACTATTTGGACTGTCTACGAAATTCACGCATTCAGAGTCGAGAGCAGTATGCTATAAGATCCAAATTTCACAAGGTGGAGACCATTAGACAGAGGAAGATTGCTCTCAGTCCTTACTATGATAAAAGATTTCTTCAAGATAATACTACTGATACGCTTGCCTGGGGGCACTATACAATATTACGAAATATTACGTAAGTTCGAATTATACACATACGCACATATTGCACGTAAAATTCAATTTAGAAACGTCTGATTCCAGCCAAGAGAAGCGTGTACGATTCAAGGAAGAACCAACCATACACTTGATGTATAAATGGAAATTTGCGCATGATGAAGCTCGATGTGGCAAGTGGGAGCAGGTTGCACGTGATCGAGAACGTTTTAGGAGAAGAATTTTACAAATAAATGAAATTATATTGCCAGTACTGTAAAAAAATTGAAGGAAATGTAAATAAATGAACAATAAATTTTAAATCAATTATAATTTATTAATGTTTTCTTTTTTTTTTACATATCATTTTTATTAATCAAATTGTTGTGAGTATCGTCAAAAACTAACCATTTTACATAAACTCTATCACCACTTTTTCTTAAAACTTTCTCAATCAAATTGACATCTGGATATTTAGTCTTGAGAAGTTCTTCCTTGTAGAATCCTCCAGCTATTGGTTTGTCTTGATAATCTTTTAGATGATAAGTGTAGGGCTTCGTAGGTGAAACTCGCGTTATTGTAAAGACTTCAGTTGACCAATTGGGTGTATAGCCCTTATGGAAAACCTCCTTAATTCGGCTTACACGTACTTTATCTCCAATTTTAAATTTAGCTCGTTAAAACAAATTTAGGCTGTTTGACTTTTTCCTATTAATTCGTTTAAGAATACGATTAACTTTGCTTTTGTCTACTTCTGCAGGCTTCATTCCTATTGTCCGATGTCGACTATTATTATACTGCAATGTTAAATCTTGTAAGATATCCAACCATTTGTAGCTACTACGCAGACTAAATAACTTCCACATCATGCTTTTTAGAGTGCGATTAAAACGTTCACAAATTGATGCCTTAAGATTACTGTAGGTAGAGTATAGATGAATTTTCATTTGTTTGTCAAAATCTTTATTGTAAAATTCTTTTCCACGATGTTTGCAAATTCTTGGGTACTCTTTTTTGCAATAGTATTGATTTCATAGCTTGAGTTACACATTTTCCAGTTTTTTGTTTCACTGGCACAGTCCAAGCATACTTTGAGAATACATCAATAACTGTGAGCAGGTACTTAAACCCTTTATTTTGCTTGGCATATGGAATCATTTCAACAAGATCTGCTTGCCAAGTTTCATAGATATTTCTGCTGAGAAAAGAACGACGTGGATAATTACGTCGAGCAGGTTTATGAAGTTCCTCCACTAATCCTGCTTTCATTATGATTTACAGGTTTATTTATTCCAGAATCCAAGATTTGTAATTTCTCTTGCAAATCTCTAAGCGTTTTATTTATTCTAGAAAATTCTGTCTCAGTATTTATAATTTTATCATTTACTAGACTCTCCACTTCCTGTAAATCTTTTTCAAATTTATCAGCTCTTTGTTCAATCAACTTTTTTTACAGACTTTAAATTTATAGCATCATCTTGATCCACAGCATTACCAACATAACACAGTTTTCGATTCTCTAAATCAAAATTTCCATTACTAGTCAGCTTGAATCCTAGTCCAGGCGGTCCTCGAGATGTGCCTGCAAGGACTAGTTGACGTCCAAACACATCAATACTCATTTCGATACTGAGTTGTTACAAAATAATTTCAGCTTCACGAAGCTCCTCAATAATTGATTGTATTTCATTGACATGATTATTATTGCCAGCAGATGTTTCAGCTATAAGTAATCTTAAACGATCTACAAGTTCATTTGGATCATCCCAATAACGGTATTCAGTATGGATATTTTTATGAGCGATCTTATATGACATAAGCCCCTTACCACTTTTACCAACCTTGAGAATTTTACTCACAAAATCAGTATATTTCTTACTTGCATTTTCACGAATATCTTCCTTCGATTTATAGTATTTTTTGTGTGCATTTGTGTCTTTTAAAATCTTAGCATAATTCCTCTTATCATTGTCAGTGATTAAAGTGTCATCAGGATATTTCTTAAACAACAATTCCACAAGACCGAGATCTTTTTCATACACTTCCAGAGCATTTCCAATCATTAGTTTATTATCATACATTTTTCGCACTCCATATACTGTATCTAAGGCTCGTGTTTGTCCCTTAAGCAACAATCGAATGTTTTCATCGACATTAGCGCTCATAACTGTTTTTTCATCATCCGAAACAACTCCAAACAACAGGAGGTCTTCATTGTTTGGAGTTGGAATCCTGATTGGTTCAGGCGTAGGATCTGTCCTAGTACCACCAGGTTCCTCTTGCAAGATGAATGCAGGTTTCAGACGTTCGATGTTGACCGTTCTTGCTGCCCTCCTTGTCGATGACGAAAGTGTGTTTCTCCATGTTGCGAGAAATTACCTTGAATGGACCGATGTAGGGTCTCGTTAATGCCGGTTTAATCGGCTTCTCTTGCACCTAGACATGAGTGCAAGTTTGCAAGTCTTTGTGAATGAAAGGCTTGGTTGCCGCTTTGTGTTTAACGGGAACCGGTCGTAGTTGGTGCATGTGATCACGAAACTCGTTGTAGAATACCCTAACATTCGGGTCCTCGCTGGTAAGTGGTGAGAAATCTCCTGGGATTCTCATATCTTTTCCAAAAACTAGATCAGCTGGGCTGGCGTCTGTATCCAATCGAACGCGAGTGCGAAGTCCGCGCATGACTGTAGGCAGTAAGCGAAACCATTCTCGATTGTTTCCATGACAGATGAGTGCCGTCTTGATGTCGCGATGGAGGCGCTCTACCATGCCGTTTGAAGTCGGATGGTACGAAGTTGTGCGAATCCTGTTTACTCCGAGGATTGACAGGAGTTCGGTAAAAAGTCTTGATTCGAATTGAGCACCTTGATCGGTGGTGATTGTGGTTGGTGCACCAAAACGACAGATCCAGTGATCGTAAAACGCACGAGCCACGGTTGCCGCAGTTGTTCTGTTATTGGAATCGACTCTGGCCATCTCGTATAGCTGTCGATGATGGTGAGGAGATGTGTGTAGCCGTGACTGTTGGCGAACGGTCCTACGAGGTCCATGTGGATGTGGTCAAAACGAGCATCTGGAGTGACGAAGTGATTGGGTAGAAATTTGTTGTGCTTAGTTACTTTAGATTGCTGGCAAGCTAAGCATGCTCTGCACCAGTAAGCGATGTCGCGACTCATGTCAGCCCAAACGTATTGCTGTTGAATGAGGCGACTAGTGACCTTTACTCCAAGATGCGCTGGTGAATGAAAGTTTTCAAAAACTATCTTCTTCAGAGACTTTTGAAGGTATGGACGGATGATGTCTTCGCGCAAATCGCAGTAAAATGCTGCGTGTTCGGATCCCCACGTAAGCTTACGTAGTTTTAGGGGGTGATCCGAGTTGGTGAGAATTTCCTTGAGTTCCTCGTCGCTTTCTTGTTCCTGACTGAGCTTCTTCGCGTCGAAGAGTGTCGGCAGTTTGAAAGCATTGATGTTTGCTAAAATCTTCTTGACTTGTGGATCAGTCAGAAGGTTTGGATCGCTCCAGTCGAAGATTGTAGGAAAGGTGAAAGCGTTGATTCTTGACAAGGCGTCAGCAACGTCATTCTCTTCCCCAGGGAGATAGCAGATCTCCACATTGTACTGGGCGATATATGAAAGTTTTCTTGATCGAATTGCTGGCATCTTGTCGGCGCTTTGCTGAAGAGCGTAGATGAGAGGTTTGTGATCTGTGTAGATCTTGAACGACACTCCTTCTGAATAATAGTGGAAGTGTCTGATTGCCTTGTATATCGCTGTAAGTTCTCTGTCGTAGGTAGAGTATTTCATCTGTGCTGATGAGAACTTTTGCGAAAAGAATGCCAGTGGTTGCCAGGAGTCGCCTGAGCCCTGCTCGAGGGCTGCACCCATTGCTGTGTCTGAAACATCGGAGATGACACGAAGCTCGGCGTTTTCTTCTGGAAAGGCGGTGCATGCAAGTTTTACCAAGTCATCCTTGCATTTTTGGAACGCTGCTTCGGCCTCTTCAGTCCAAGAAACTGGTCGTTTGTCCTTCTTCTTAGCGCCTTTTAGAAACTCGTTCAAAGGGCGTTGTGTTTCTGCTGCATGCGCAAGAAGACGTCTGTAGCTGTTGACAAGACCTAAGAATCTGCGTAGTTCTTCTATTGTCTTCGGCAGAGGAAAGTCTACAACCGCCTTGACTTTCTCTGGGTTTGGCTTAAAGCCGTTTGAGGTGATTAGATGACCCAAGAAGATAAGTTCTGAGACGCCGAGACAGCATTTCTGGAGATTGACTTGCAGCTCGTACTCGTTGAGGCGATGTAGCAATGTCTCAAGGTGTTTTTTATGTTCTTCCTCTGATGTGGAGACAATGAGTATGTTGTCAATGTAGACGAAAACAAAGTCGAGGTCTCCCAGTGCTGAATTAATGTAACGCTGAAACGTCTGCGAAGCGTTGCGAAGGCCGAAGGTCATGACTGGGAACTCAAACAATCCAAAAGGCGTTATGACTGCCGTCTTTGGAATGTCTTCAGGAGCTACTGGAATTTGATGGTAGGCCTGACGTAAGAAGGCCATGCAATCGCGCATGTGTGGAACCGGATAACGATCAGGGACCGTAACACGGTTCACTTTTCGGTAATCTCCGTAAGGGCGTACCGTCTTATCTTTCTTAGGCACCATGTGTAGGGCGCTTGCCCAGTTGCTGTCTGAGGGACGACAGATTCCCTGTTCGCACATCCTGCGAAATTTCTCTTTGGCAATTTTCAGCCTGGCAGGTGCGAGAGGACGTGCTCTTTCTGAAACTGGCGGTCCAGTTTCCACTATGTGGTGATAAATTCCTCTTGTCTTGGTTGACCTAAACTGATCAGGACCAAAGACTTTTGGGAACTTATTTATGATGTTGGCGTACTTGTGACTGGGTGCCAAGAATGAGATTTGCACTGGCTCTACCGACCTGATGAAGGTAGGAGCATAGATGAGCTGATTGCCATCTACCAGTCTCTTAAGTTTGAGATCTGGTAGTAGATGGTAGTGTTTCAGGAGATCTGCTCCTATGATCGAGTGCGGAACGTCTGCAATGGTGAAGTTCCAAGCCAGTCTATGAGGCAGGCCAACGTCTAATTCGAGGCGTTTGACGCCGTAGACGTCTATGGTCGTGCCGTTGACAGCATAGAGTGGGAAGTGGACGGCTGCCTTGCCTTGCCAGTTGCTGGGTTTTGGAATCACTGAGATGTCAGCGCCAGTGTTTATTAGAAAGACTTCGTTTGAGAGTTTGTCTCTCATGTGGAGACGTGCGACATTGAGTAACCGGCTGTTGGTTTCCGTAACAGGAGGCTTATCTAGTTTCCCTGATTGCCGGATTGGTCCGGATTCTTGACTTTGTAAGAGTCCTCAGGACCGCGCTTCCAATCACAGGGAAGGATACAGTGTTTTGCGTCCATGCCGTATTTCTAATGAAACCAGCAGCGTGGCCATTTGTTGCTGTTGCGAGCTCTGGATTCGGATATATTTGGGGTGCGGCTGCGTCTGTTCTTGGAAGTACTTCCAGAGTTGTCTGACGCGTTCCGTGGCCTCGATCGGTCGTTAGTTGCTGAGTTGTCTAATGACTTCTGGACGGCTGCTACCAGCTGAGTAATTGCATCCGGCGGTACGGAGGCAGGACATGTTTCTGTTCTTAATGAATTGACATGACCGGGCTGGTTGACTAGTTCGTAAGCCAAATCCTCGGTTTTGACGAGTTCTTCCTCCTCCTTGTATTCCAGATCATTTTTTGAATCTGTGGAGGAAGGCGTTTTTTCCAAATGGAAATGATAGTGCTTCTGGGCACTTGATCTTGTGCCAGACTCATCATTTCGGCGAAAAAGTCTGATGGTTTCTTCAAGCCAATTTTAAGCCCTTTGAAGAGCTTGTCCAGCTGTTACTGTGGTGTCTTAGCATAGCGGTCTGTCAGGATTTTCTTCAGCTCTTGATACTTCTGGCCTCTGACAAGAGTGTTCAGTTTGTACTGCAGGTCATGATGAATGTCCTGCGTGAGATGTGTGCCTACGAAGTTGAATTTAGCTTCATTTTCAAGCAAAATTTATTAAGTTTTTCCAAAGTTACTGAAAATTGCATAGTAGTAGCTAAAAATGATAATGCCAAAATATATAATAAATCTAGAGAATTAATAGCAGTTGCATATAAAAAAAATAATTTATATTTTATAAAAAGTTTTGTGACACGAAAAGATAGCAAACAAATGTATGTAAATTCAATCAAACTAACTGATACAGAGAAATGGCATAGAGCACTTGGTCATGTAAATTTCCAATATTTAAATAAATTAGTAAAAAATAAATTAGTTAAGGGATTGCCAAAAAAAATCGAAAATATTGAAATGAAATGTACAAATTGTATAGAGAGTAAAATGGCAAATGTACCTTTTGAAAATAGCAAATCAAAAACAACTGAAATTTTAGAATTGATTCATACTGATTTGAATGGTCCTCATAATACTACTGGTGATGGTGGAGAAAAATATTTCCTAACTTTTGTTGATGACTATAGTAAATGCACGAGAATTTTTTGTATTAAAAGTAAAGCTGAAACAGCTAGTTGTTTGAAAGAATTTATTAATTTAGTTGAAAATAAATTCAATAAAAAGGTAAAGAAAATACGATGTGACAATGGCAAAGAATATTTAAATAAGGAAATTCATGATTTTGTGAAATCTAAAGGTATTGAATTATTGCCATGCCCACCCTACGTTCATGAACTAAATGGAGTAGCGAAAAGATATAATAGATCCGCAAGGATATGGGCAGATGTTCAATGCGTGAAGCCAAAATACATAGACGTTATTGGCCTGAAATTATGAAAACAGTAGCTTATATAAAAAATCGCACAATTGCAAATACAGCTGAAAATAAAACGCCATACGAAATATTCTTTGGTAAAAAACCTAATGTTGATCATTTAAAAATTTATGGCAGTCGAGTCTTTGTAAGAGTACCAGAAGCTTTACGAAAAAGCAAATGGGACGATAAAGCACAATTAGGCATATTAGTAGGTTATGTAGAAAATAGTTATAGAGTCTTAGTAAATGGTAGAATAATAAATGCCAGACATGTTCAAGTAGTTGAAGAGAAAACTCAATTAATTTGTTTAGAAAAACTCGATGAAAAAGATAGAGATTAGGAAAATAGCGAATCTGAAAACGTAGAAAATGAAGTACTGGAAAAAGAATCCAAAATTGATGAATATGATGTAAATTCAAATCAAACAAAATCTCTTATCTCTACTCAGACCTTCGGGGAAAGTAGAGATAACAAATTAATTTTTGATATCGCTGAAAATGATAATTCAAGTTTAAAAGTACAAAGAAAATCTAATAGAAAGAATAGTCCTGTAAATAGGTATGGTAATCCTGTAACTCATTTTATTTATGTAAATTATATTGATGCAAATGTACCGAATACATTCGAGGAGGCGTTAAACTCCAGCGAATATAAACAATGGAAAATTGCAATGGACTCAGAGATAAATAGTCTAAACAAAAATAATACTTGGCAAATTGTTGAAAGGCCAAAAGACAAAAAAGTAATTGATGTAAAATGGGTCTATAAAAAGAAAAATAACAATGTTTATAAAGCGAGATTAGTTGTAAGAGGATTTCAACAAAGAGAATACATTGAAAATGTTTATTCGCCAGTAGGCAAAATGCAAACATTGAAAATTTTATTGTCAAAACAATTTTACTGTAAAAACAATTTATTTATAGAACAAATGGATGTAGAAACCGCTTTCTTAAATGGTTATGTAAAAACAGAAGTATATATTAATGAACCGAAAGGTTATGAGACTGGTGACAATAAAGTTTACAAGTTGCAAAGGGCATTATACGGATTACGAGAAAGCCCTAGAGCTTGGTATAATTGTTTCAACGAATATATTGAAAAATTAAATTTTGTGAGAAGTAACTATGATTGCTGTCTATATATAAATAATACAAGCAAAGATTCAATATACATACTAGTTTTTGTTGATGATCTCTTAATTTGTTGCAAAGACAAAAATAAAATAAACAAAGTCAAAGTTAGTCTGATGAAAATATTTGCAATGAAAGATTTAGGCAAAATAAGCCAATATATAGGTATTGATATAGATTATAGTGATGATAGACATAAGATGACTTTAAGTCAAACAAAATACATTGAATCTTTAGCTGTAAAATATAATTTAGAAAATGCCAAACTGTATGATACTCCAATGGAGTCTAATCTAAAACTAGAACAAGCTAGTGAAATTGATGAAAATATAAAATACAGAAATAGACTCTCAATTTAATTTAGCAGATATGTTAACAAAAAGTCTCGATAAGACAACATTTATAAAAATAGACAAGCGTTGAACTTGGCCTGAACTTGGCAACATACCATGCAAATGTATTATATATCTCATCAAGATTATAAACTTACGGAGGCGTGTTGTAATATAGTAAGTATTATAATCTTTATTATAAGTATCAAAACCGTACTCGTCGCGCCATCTATTGGTTCGCGACGATTTTGTGCAACGAGACGAGCTCACGCGAGAGCTACCGCATCGCGCATGCCTCACGTCTATACTCTAAGCGCCTGTTACTTCTTATACACTGTTCTCTCTCTCTACTACAAGACTCCGATGTGATCGGACGTGCCGACTACTAGGCTTTCAAGCCAGACTTAATATTACAATACACTATTATTATTAACCTCGGTGTTGTTATTGATCCAACCTTTCCAACAACAACATTTACTTAAATACCTATATATTGTTTACAAAAATTTGTATCATCAAAGCATAATATATTAGATTTTTTATTTTTAACGTTAGGAATTTATGTGTACGTAGAAATCTCGCGCAAAAACGAACAATCAATGAAAAATCGAGAATTAAATCGTTACTAAGAGCAATGAAAAATTTAAAAAATTATCATTTCTTTTTTAGAGTAGAAAATTAAATGTTTTATGAGTCATTAAGAGATTGATATAAACGTTCTTAGTATGATAGCTGTTATTTTATTAACTGACTTAAAATAGGTTAAAAATTATATTCAAATGACTTACTAAATATGCAGCTGCATAAAGTAAGGTCCTTGAACGCTTCCTTCTTTTGCTGTCCGTAGAAGCTGTATTTGCAGGCAACTTTATCAGACATGACGGCACCTAGGGCGTTGTAGACCATGTCATGGAAAGTAGAACCACCCTTACTTTGAATAAATGTCACCTATAATTCAAAAATTTCAATCAATTATGATACAAGATGAATAAGAAATAAATTAGATAACAAGGACTGGGTAGTCAGTAATGCTTTAGTTTAATTTATATTGTAATAGCATGCATACGCTATATCGATATCTGAGATGAATGCTGCCATAACTTAGCATCCGCTTCGAAAACGCTATAACTGTTAGGGAAGTTAGGGGGCTAGCAGAGTTTGTTTTTGAAGCGAACGCCGAGCCTAGGGGCATGCACACACACCATGTTTTCTGTAACTCATAATACAAATTTTCGATTGTTTCTCAAAAAATTAGAAATGTATGCATATTTTACGCACGCTGTTAGAAAAATATTTCGATTACCGATTTCGAGTTTAATCACTTGTTATGAATATTTTTAGGCACGACCGCGACACGGAAGTGCCTTATAGTTTTATCATCGAAAAATGTGTGACATGCGATCTCACGCAATTTTCGACCGATCGGGCTGAAATTTTGGGAGGAGTCACCTCTCGCACAAACCTAATAACTAATTTTTTTTTTATCCCAATCGTCTACATTTTTTTTAAATTCGGGCACAATTTGTTCAATTTTTGCGTGTTTTTGAATAAAAACTGTGGTGTTACACGATTATCTCTGAGAGACTTTTATCAATCGGGCTAAAATTTTCTGTGTGAACTCCCCCCATAATAGTGAGGGTCCAAATTTATTTTGGGCTTGATCCTGCATATATACGCAGAATGCGGCCACCTTTAAAAATCGCTAAAAATGTTTTTTTTTGTCCTATCTCGAATCCTAAGCATTCTACGAAAAAAAGTTAAATGAAAAAGTTGTAGATCTTTGAAAAATACAACTTTTTCCCCATTAACATCAAATCAGGAAAATGCTTATAACTAGAGATTACAGCCCAAAATTGATTTTTTACAGCTTAAAAACCAATTATTTACAATAAAACTTTGCAGATTTGTTTTTTTACATAAAAATGTTAAATGTAAAAGTTGTAGACATTTTTAAAATACAACTTTTCACCGTAGCAAACATTTTTTAAATACTTTTTCACATGCAACAACCCTATAAGCGATTTTTTATACATACATTCAATAATAACTTCAATGCAACACGACTCATTTGACCTGAATACGTTCAGGAATTTACCCAGATTTTTAAAAACTGAAATTTATATTTTGGCCTTTATCTCATACATACAAGATTAAAACATTTTTTAAAAATTAAATTATAAGAAATGCGAAATTTAGGAAATAATCGCCGAGTATAAGAATCAGTGAAGCCGATCCGAGTAATTTGACATTATATAACGACGCACACTGTACTACTTATACATTTAAGCTGAATCAGTACAATTCACTTCTGAAATTCAAGTGTATTATACTGACCTAGAAAAACCTAAACTTAATAAGGAAATTCGCATAGATTGAAGAAAAGCTCTAAGTAGCTTACTACATCCGTCTAAACTATGCTAAATAACTGAACAATCAATTTTCTTATTGAAATCCTACAAACGAAATATCCTATTGTTCACTTCCCCTTGAAAACTGCGATACAAAAGTGTTGTATTATTTATCTGAAATTACAATAAAATTAAATTAAAATAAGATGTATTTTAAGAATATATCTACAAACAAAAATAAATAATTGATACAAATAATACAAGTAAGTTGCCAGTTTTACAGTAGTTTTGATGATAGTGTTGATGACTGCCAGAAGAATACCAATCAGCACTTGGCCACATTGTTAAAAAACTAGAAAACAAAAAAAAACATATAAAATTTATGCTTACAAATAATTATTCAACTCACTGATCTGACCTGATAAAAATACCCATCCACCATAGCAGTATAGTAGGAGTATAGTAGTGCACGAGTATTGAATGAAGTTACGTTTGAACTCCAAGATTTTGATAGCTCAGTTATCTGTTTACTGAACCTATTTAGGGGACAAAGCGTTTCAAGTTAAAACTTATTGAAGATACAATATCAATTCAATATACAGTTCAAGTTTATTCTAATATTTTCAAAATTACCTTGTCAAATTGTATAAATCCATATCCAGATTTGTATTCAAATACTTGAATTATCCAAGGACGCCAGCCAACACTCCTAGATAGCATGAATTAAGTTGCAAGATCGTCTTAAGGCGGTCCAATCAGATGGCAACGCCAACCAGGACTGCCAGATAGTAGAAATAGAGCTCCAGGATCATTCGCAGGTGGTTGAGGCAGCTAGAAACGCCAACCAGCACTGCCAGATAGCTCAAATATAGTTCCAAGGTTGACTCCGGGTGATTACATCAGCCATAGACGCCAAGCAGTACTACCAGATACCATAAATCCAGCTCCAGTGTTGAAATGAGGCTGGGGAAGTACCTAGAAACGCCAACCAGCACCATCACAGAGAGAGAGAGAGAGAGAGAGAGAGAGAGAGAGAGAGAGAGAGAGAGAGAGGGAGAGGGAGAGGGAGAGGGAGAG
>JAZHPH010000814.1:0-21171 GCA_037356405.1 Nasonia oneida | reverse complement strand
TAAATCATTAATTTCTACTCAATTTTCTCTCTTTTTCTTGACCTGTCGTCGGAATTGCGACACAGGTCAGTGGATGTTCATAGCTCTTTAATAATAATATAAATTAAATGCTCTGCACCGGACCATAAAAGAGCCGTGACCGTTTCAATATAATATTTAAGACTTATACGAGAGCTTATCAGCCACTTGTCATAAACATAAAAGAGCCTCAGTAGAGAACACCGTCTTACAGTATGCCAAACTGTGCCACATTGTGCCGAACTGTGACAGACTGTGCAGAACTGTGCCAAACTGTGCCAAGCTATTACCAAATGTTCAAATTGGTATATATGTAGCACAGTATGGCACACCTTAGCACAGTCTGGCACAGTTTCGGCACAATTTCCATTTCCACTAGGGTATAAAGCTAGTATTTATGGTAGATTCTTTATGAAATGTTTAATTGGTTTAAACATGTTTTAAAATGATTATTAAAATGAAATGTATAGTATATTATAACTATGATAAATCACACCAAAGATTAACTAATTATTTTTGGTATGCAAACATTATATTTTTATTTTATTTTGCAAAAACAAACTGTCACCACAATGTTTTTGCAAGTGCACGCCTGGTGGTGACATAGTGATATCTTTGAATTGTTAAGGTATATAAAGCTTAATATATCTAAGAAGATCCATATTTTAAAAAATAAGATATCCTGCCTAAAACATCCAATCCCTTTATCTTGAAGGAATTTTATTTGTTGTCTGATGGTCAGATTTAAAATACAAATTTGTATTTTAAATTTTATAAGAATCATAAGTGAAGCAATAATACTTGTAATAAAATAAGATATTAAGATGATATTTTATTATATTCAAACAGTTATTGATATGTAGAATTTTACAACTTCAGGCAGTGCATGGCATAACCTAATAAACTTATGCATATAAATTTCTAACCTCAAAGAAAATACTTTTGAATCGTTCATGTATGCACTCGCATCTAAAAACTCTACTCAACCTTAAAAAGTAAAAAATTAAACAAGCGGAGCTCATCTAAATTTGCTAGTATGGCAAAAAATGCAGTAACATGACCTCCATTTTTTGCTTGGAACTCGCTTCACAATTTCTAGCAAATTATATGACCAAAAAGAATCTGGAAAAAAGATTTGGATGAAACTTTGGTATCTTATAATAAAATATAGTCTTTTGAATTAAGGGCTCGACGGAGCTACAGCTTTCCAATGCAGCCACAGGGAATATTTTGAATTACAAATGTTAAAAAAAAAATGTAATCAACCCCTAATTTCAATAGAATGATTTATTAAACTTATAAGTCCTCAGTTTTTGATCACAATAATTTACAGTACCATTTACTTATATATTTAATCATATTTCATGAAAAAATATTGCTTGTACAGTATCTTAATAAACTTACTATAAACATTCAAGAGCTTCATTGAGCACTGGTATTGTATAAACAGTGCTCCAAGTACTGTTTGAGGTTTGGCAAAAATTTAGGTGATCAAAATTAAATAGAATTAATAAATCTAACAATGCCCCAGAATAAATATAGTATTTAAATCATCCTGTTTAATTGTCAGGCATGAATTGAATTGTACGTTCGATAAACTTTTTGCAGTTGATACAAATGTTATTGAAATATTATTGCAAACATAAGAGACTGGGCTCAAGTCTGATACGAAATAAGGTCATATTAATTATACTGATTATAAAACAGATTAAATACTTGAAAAGAATAACTATTGTATTAAAAAGTTCTATTATTGAATGCAAAATAGTACAATCGAAATAATCTTGACTTAACTTACTTAATCGGAAAATGGTACTGTTATAAAAATAAAAATAATACAATATCTAATACAATATAATAAAATACAAAAATTATTATAATATTATAATACAATGTGAATTTTACATTCAGTGACAGCTTTTTACTATTGAAAAGAATTTTATTTATTATAATTAAGTTATTTAACAGTATACATATATACGTATATGCTAAGTAAGTAGAGTATCTCTTGGCGCGAAACGCAAGCGCGATCTATTGGATTCCTTTATAAATATAAGTCTAGGGTTGGGGTCCTGGGGCCGTATTCCATATAGGGAGTTAGTGAGAGTGAGAGTGAGATGACATCGATGACAATGAGAACCCGCTTCTCAGCGCAGTGCGCGGCTCGTGAGAAGTGAGAACGTGGTTTGTGAACACACCTATTTCAGATCGCCGTTACATTCAAATCCCAGCCCTATGTGGGAGTTCGAGTATTACTATAATACTCTAAAAACACATCATGTTAGTAAATAAATAAATATTGTTGTTATTTTTTATAATTTATTTGTATTACAAATAAAAAAACGTACAAAATTATGAATTTTTAAAATTTTTTTTACAATGTTGATTACTACATTTTTTTATATAAATTTATGTTATAAAAGTACTCGAAAAGTACGAGATCTTTGAAAGTCTCAAAATTCAAATCTTAAATATCGTGGAACTAGGTAAATACTAAAAAAATTTATATTATAGCGTGGCACACACACGCAAGAAGGTCGAAGACATGGGTAAAAATTTAACAATTAAGAAAGTTTCTTTGTTAACGATCTAATTTGTTAATTTTTATTTTGCATTTGTTTTCAGCATTGTAGATGAGTATGTTCCACAATGTTTACCAAATAACAATCCACATAGACATGTGCCGTCGAGAGTACAACTTAGGAATCATGGAAAGAGATAGGATAATACGAGTGTACTATGTATAAACATGTTTATATACATTTTTTTAAGGTTGCGTGTATGTGTGACATGCTATAATAGAAAATTTTTTAGTATTTGCCTAGTTCCACGATATTTAAAATTTGGATTTTGAGACTTTCAAAGATCTCTTACTCTTCGAGAATTTTTGTAAAATAAATTTATATAAAAAAATGTAGTAATCAACATTGTAAAAAAAATTTAAGATATTAATAATTTTGTACGTTTTTTTATTTGTAATACAAATAAATTATAAAAAATAATAACAATATTTATTTATTTACTAACAAGATGTGTTTTAGAGTATTATATTAATGCTCGAACTCCCACATAGGGCTGGGATTCGAATATAACCGTGATCTGAAATAGGTGTGTTCGCAATCCAAATTCTCACTTCTCACGAGCCGCGCGCTGCGCTGAGAAGCGGTTCTCATTGTCATCGATCCCAGATAACAGTACGTGCTGTCTCCACCGAGACTTGTTGTGCCGCACGGCGTGCTGGCCGTCTGCCGTCTCTGTGCTGTCAAGCGGGGACATCCCCCAATAGCAGCACGTGCCCGTCATTTTTTGGTCAGGCGTGTCGCGTACGCGTGCTGCAGTTGTGCTGTCATTGTGACGTCAAACGTGACAAAAATTTTTTGCCGTCCACCGACGCAGGCACGTTGCCGGCACATCGACAGCATGCGTGCTCGTCACGCGTGCTAGCAAAATACCGATCATTTGCGCAGCACGCGTGCCGGCGGGATTAAAAAAATTCAGGCCGATGTTCCTTCAACTTAACGAAACGTTGAATACTCAGCGGATTACATTGTCGAGGCGGTGCAGATTGTTAATGTAGACTATTGTTCATCAATCTGATAACGTTAATTGCCTATTTGCAAGTGTTATTAATTATTATTATATTTTTTCCGGCTTTACGGCAGACTGCTAGTGTACACATATACACGAACTCGGCAGTGATTGCTAATGTTGTTAAACGTGTTGTCGCAATATCCTGCTGATTGTTTAAAAGTATATTGCAATAAACAACTAACTTGTACCGCTGCTCATAGTACATGAGGATAAACTTTACTACACAAAGTAAGAAGTGGTCGTAGCACAGTGGTAAAGTGACACCCTACGAATCGAAAGGTCTCCGGTTCAAGTCCTGCCGCTGGTTATTTTTTTTCTTTTTTTTTTGTTCACCTCGTACAGGGACATGCACTATAGCGTAATTACGGTCTAATTTGCATATTCCATTAATTTTACAGCTTTAGAAGAGCGTAATAGAGGCGCAAAAACTGACCGAGCAAAATGCCGGCACATTGGCGGCACCCGTGCTGCACTCGGACGGGCATTGCTGAGCATATGACGGTCAAAAGCCGGGCACCTGGCAATCTCGCGTGTGGCATGAATGTCGTCGTGTTGCCGTCATTGTGCCGAGCCTTGCGGTTTGGGTGGGTGGGATATGAAATACGGCCCCTGCAGTGCTGGGGTCACGATTATTCGTAGGGTCGCTCAAATGCCAACTTCAGGGGGCATCGCGGTAAGAGCGATCTGCTTTGTCCCCTGAAGTCAGCCATCGGGCGACCCTGCATCAATTCGAAAATGTTCGAATTACCGGTGGCTGCGCCGATGAATAATACAATTTCAATCTAAAACTAAAAAACAAGAACCCTAAGCACCAAATCTAGTTACCCGAAATTTTAATATAAAACGTGAATACTAATATATCTCATCCCGGCTGAAAATAATCATATGATAATCATATAAGTGCTCATATGATTATCATATGAGCAATCATATTTATTTATATATTTATTTTATTACCAGAAAATATAATTACATAGAAGTTATAATATTAATAACAATCCACGCAATTACCCACAGAGGTAAACAGAGTTACTTGTTCGTAGGTCCGGTACAAAAAAAACTTAATAACAAAAACAAATGTGTGAAACAACCTTGATAGATTCTTATTTCAACTAGTAATGATAAATTTTGTATTCTATATTAAAACGCTTATTATAATGATAATTCCCTACATCATAGCTATATTAATACTTATTTCTGTTAGGTTGCAATGTACCTTGGGTCTTGGTAGCAGGGTACTACCAGACCAAGATTTGTAACCATTTATTGCACACGATTTTCTCGTTTACCAATATATAATTAACATTTGTCTCGCTGTTGCGAAGGTTTCTGTAGATGCATTCATCGTTCTGGCAAAAATTATTCTTTCGAATTTGCTTAATCTAGCTGGACATGTAAGTCCAACTGTGCACGTCACTCTGTAATGTGGAAATATCTGCTTGTGTTGATTTGATGAGTCGCAATTGCAAGGTGAAGTGAAGACTATGTCGTCGAGAACTATTAGGTCCTTATGCTGTGGTTGTTGTTTTAGAGGGTACATTGACTTGACAAAAGTCTGCTTACCTTTCACTCCTCTATCAAAGTATAGGTATGCTTTGTTCGAACCTAAGTAGTTTAGATCACCATATGTCATGCGGTAGTTATTTGTTTGTAAAATCCGTTTGCCAGGTGCTTTACTTGCTTCTCTAGAGGCCGTCTTGATGTTATTATTTTCAGCCATTTTATCTATATCTTCAAAAACTGTTTCTATAGGTTTATATTTAATATTGTTGTTATATTTTTCCTTAGTTGTATCTGTTGTTTTTTTGATGAAGTGTACATGTTTTAATTTTATGCTTTTGTTCTTGATTCTATAGTCGCAACATGTGTCGTCTTGTTGCAAAATTGAAATGCAGCATTCCGTATTTGTTCGATGTGTCGAAGTCTCCTCATTTGCTGTGATCCAATTGGTGTTGTTAATGATCTGCATTGCAATATTAATGATTATATCTATTGTTTCTTTTTGGGTGGTATAATTCAGTATTTTAGTCCAAATGTAGGTAGACATACAGCGGTGAGAGCGTTTGTAAGTTAGTTTGCACTGTCCTTTCGCACATATGCATGTACGAGCATCTATTAGGAATTTTCCAGTAAGTACGTCCTCATGGACTTCCAATGTAGGACGTTCGTTCCTGAAATTGCTGATTTGATGTACGTAGGAAATCATTTGAAAATTACTTTTTATCAACAGTGAATAGTATATTTTTTCCAAATTTTGACAATCTATTTTGTATGCCATTCTTCTTTATGTTATATTTGTCGCAATCCAATCTCTTATTATTTTTTTCAAATTTTTTGTATGTATATTCTTTAAGGTATTTGGTAGTCTATTAAAAAGTTTTATGGCCATGATATAACTATTCTTATTACTAATTGTTTTGTAGTATTTCGGAATCTGAATTTTTTTGTATCTTGTTACACTGTCTGAGTTTGATTTTAGTTTGTTATAATGGTAGCATAACGCTTCTTTAGCAAATAATTGAGTAATGTTGAGTTTGTTTTTGTCAGTTATGAAGCGGTTTTTGTTGATAATTCTCAATATTCTCTTCTGTAGATTTACAATTGGATTTAAGGCACCTGCGTAGGCTCCCCCCATGCAATGATGCCGTACCCAACAATGCTGTTAAAAAGTGCATAATAAATTAGTCTTAATGTCTCTGTATTCATGATTTTAGCCAGTTTATAAAACACGAAAACGAGGTATTTGGTCTTACTATAGAGGTGATTTATATGTCTATCTCATTTCATGTTATAATCGAAAATGATTCCTGGATATTTACAGTTGTCCGTTCTTTTTAATATTTTATTATCTAGTTTTATCTCAAAGTTAGTCGGGACACTATCTTGATAATTACCAAAGGTCATATATGTAGATTTCTCGAGATTTAGTGAGAGTTTGTTTAAGGCAAACCAGCTGGATATATTTTTTATTTCTTCGTTTTGTTTATGTTCAACGTCTTTCCAAGTATTATCTTCAATTATTATGGCAGTATCATCAGCATATGAAATTATGTTTTCCTTTAGCATATCGTTGATGTATAATATGCAAAGAAGTAGCCCAAGGATAGTACCCTGTGGTACTCCCGTATTTACAATCATTGATTCACTTAGTGTATCGTTAATTTTAAATCTTTGTTGTCTGTTGGATAAGTAGTTTGATATTAATTTATAGGCGCAACCTCTTATGCCATATTGATATAGTTTTTGTAGTAGGATGTTATGATTAACTGTGTCGAAGGCTTTCGCAAGAGCTAGGAAGGTTATAGCCATTGGCCTGCTTCTATCTAAATTTTTGTATATGGTATTTGTAATGTTTTGCAATGCGTCTTTAGTTCCCTTATTTTTAACAAATCCATACTGATTTTGTGAGATGATATTACACGACTCCATGAAATGGTAAAGTCGGTCGTAGATTATTTTTTCGAAAATTTTTGCTAAATTGGAAATTAGGGATATTGGTCTATAATTTTGAGCATAACTTTTGTCATTACTTTTGTATATGGGTATGATTTCAGCATTTTTTAAGGAATATGGCCAGATTGAAGTTTCTATGCATAGGTTGATAATGTGTTCTAGTGGTTTTAAAAGATAATGAGCAAGTATTTTTATAGTTTTTGCGTTTATGTTATCAACCCCGCCATTCTTCAGCTTCATATTGTTTATGATGCTTGCGATTTCAATACAATTAGTTGGTTTGAGGAAAATTGATTTTGAATTTGTTTGCGGTAGTTTTAGATTAATTGGCATTCCAATTTTTTTACTCAGTTCTAGACCAACATTACCAAAATACTCATTCATATTGTCTGCAATGCCCTTTGGATCAGTTATTAATTGATTGTTTTTGGTGTATATTTTAGTAATTGGAGTATTTGGTTTCCTGCTTCTGCCTAGTTTTTTATTTATCAAAGCCCAGAGTTCAGTCAGTGTTTCTCTCAACTTGTAGTCGATCATACTTTAATTTGGCATCCTTAATAACTTTACGTAGGGTTTTATCATAAGTTTTGTATTCGTTTTCTGCAGCAATGTTGTTAGGTTCCCTTTCCCAGATATTATAAAGTGTTTCTTTGGTTTTACATGATGTAATGATAGCTTTTGTAACCCAATCTTTCCGCGGTATAGATGACGGGAGTCCGTTTATTGCTGTCTTAGTTTTTGAAGCATATTCAACACAGTTTTTTATTTTGGTTATTAGTAAATTTGTTGCAGGATTTGGGTCACGCATTGACAAGGTCTCATTCCAATTTTCTCGTGAAGCTAATTTTTTAAGGTTACTGTAATCGATTACTCTAATATTTTGCTTGCAATTATCAATTTTAATTTTTTTCAATGATAGAAATAGTGGGTAGTGATCTGTAATATTACTTAGCAACTTGTAGGTTTTTGTTTTGATTGTAGAGGTTTTTATGAAAATGTTATCAATGCATGAACCCGTATCCATTGAGTGTGAAGGTCTAGTTATCGTTTGAAAACCTGGCGAGAAACCTCTTTCCATAAAGTTGTTTAAGAATTCTTGTCCTATCTGATCTGGTTTTAATATATCAATATTAAAATCGCCTATGACAAAGTGATTTTTAACATTTTGCTTATCTTTCAAGAACTTTTTTAGACATAATGTGAATTCTGATTTTGCTAAATCATGCGATCTGTATAGTGCAGACATCTGAAAAGTGCTATTTTTATCAATTTGAAATACGGTATGTAAAATTTTTAGTTTTCCAATTTGAATTGTTTCTGTATATTCCGTTAGGGTATCAGATATATACACTACATCTCCGTCGCACTGATTTATCGAGCTATTGTTATAATATATTTTATGTTACACGCGAACGATTTTCGCGTTTTTCGTACCTATTAATAGGGACTAAAGTGACTCTTTTTTGACCGGCGGGCAAAAAAGTTATTTTAGCGGGCAATAAAAAACTTTATTGCCCGCATATTCAAACAGCGGGCAATAATGGCCTTTATTGCCCGCTAAAAAGTCTTTATTGCCCGCAAAATTTTTTTTTTTGTAATTTAAAAAAAAAGTTATTTTGATAAATTAGCATTATTTATTTATTTTATATAATGTTTGAACAAGACAAGAGCACGGTTGCCGTATCAAAAAATAGTCACATCAGTCCCTCTTAACACGTACGAAAAAACGCGAAAATACGTCCGCGCGTTACATAAAATATGGTGTGCACCAAGGGCTAAGTGGGCTTTTTGGCCTCGTGGATTTTGCAGTACTCGTCTGCGGCTCGTAAAAAAGCCCACTTTACGCCTTTGGTACACAATATACTATTGTATCCAGTGATAGAAAAGTATTTGTAGAATTCAAGGACCCGAGTCTCCGTACAAACTATTACGAAAGGTTTAATGTCACGGCTATCAATTAGAATTCGTAGACTATCAAAATTAGCGTTTAAGCTTCTGATGTTAATATGTTATGGTCTTAATTGTTTGTCAGGATAAGTTTATTAAACACAATCACCAGTTGAAAAGTATGAGAAAACTTTATTAATATTTAATAATATAAAAGTAAATTTTGAGAACACACTCCTTTCACTCTCGCAAAGTACAAATTGCTCAAAACGCAGCTAGCTGCCGTACAACGCAAAACGTCCTCACTCTCCCACTGCTCGATGCTGTCTCTCCAGTTTCAAGCGCTCTTCCTCCCGCTACCGTTGTGCGCACTAGCGCCATCTTTCTACATCTTTATGTATGATTTATAACAGGTAGAACTCTCCTCTCCACGTAATCATTACCTCCACCAGTCCAGCTTGCAAATAAATAAAAAAAATACTATTGGATAGATCTGAATTTGCTCAGTCCACCCACGTTATTATTTTAATTTGCCTCGCCTTGGTTTTTATAGGAAAAATCAAAATAAAAAATTTTAATATTTACAACTTTGGAATACTTGTATCTCTCTAAGCGAGCTACGCACCTCCTATCTTTTCTCAAATCGCAAAGATTTTGCTCATGGAAAATTAGTTTTTGGCTCAAGCCGATCATCAGATTCTGCGGAAATAGTTTAAATTGCGTCTGCTTCCCCTTTTTCTCGCGCAGCCGTCGCCGACCTCCTCAACAATGGTTACCCTCACTCGTCACCGCGCGGCGCCGCGACCGCCGCCGCGCTCACTTCCCCTCACGCGCTTCTCCGCCTGGCGCAGTGGTGGGGAGATTTTCTTTTCCTGACTGGGAAATTGAAAAGTGGAGGAAAATTTTTCGAACCGATTCCCCTGGACTCAGTTTTTTACGCTAATCACGGTGGTACCAAAATGTTGTATTGTTTTAGAATCACCCCGTATAGTAAAATGTCATGAATTTTGATCCGTGATTTTGTATGGTATATATATGATATTTTTCGGTAGAAATAGAGTATATTGTAAATATTTGTAGTAGATATTTTTTGTTTTTTAATTTACGTGTAGAGAAATAATGTTTATTAGACGAATATTTTTTAATTTTTTTGCAGGATTTAACCGAGGCTGGTCCCCTTAAGAAAAGAGTTATATTGTTAAGAAGAATTATTTTGCCCCGCGTTCAAGTTTGCTTCCCTCGCCCCTATATTTTGTGCTCCCGAAGATATCGCCTAGGGTTTTGCGCGACGTCACACTAGACAAAACACCCTTAACCACCAGAGGACTCAGCAGCATTGTTCAGTTGCAGAACTCTGGCTGTTTAAGTAAACCACTTTTCAAACGTGAAGTTTCATTTCCTACCTCTTAGTACTCCATGCTTATATTATATATTGTGATTGACTGAAGCTTACTGAACAAAACAATGTGATAGATAATGTTATTATTGTCACTAGAGTACTTTAACATCTCCTTATGGCCTTATTTATAATTTAATAATTTAATTATTTCGAAGTTCTGGAATGGAGTATGGATAATGTTAATGGATACATTGTAATTCTCATTTTTGTATATTTTGAATTTTCCCGATTTCAATTCTATATAGTTACGGATTAAGAGTTTAATAATCCCTGAATAATTTGTAATTTAACAAATTAACGATTATAAGGGCAAACTGCAAATTTTAAATGTACTATTATCAAATTAAAATAAATAGATAGAAATAGAATCGTTAAAGAAAAACTTTTGATACGACTATACAATAACTTATAAGTTTTTAGTTATAAAATATATTTTAAAGATGGCTTAATTAAGTATGAATATATTTTAAACATTAAATATGTCTAACAATTTAATATGTATTTCAAACAATATTTTTCAAAATAATCTTGATTTTTAATTTGTAAAAAATTAATTCAAATTTTTTACATTATACTAATTTTTTTGTTTTTATACAATTTTAATTTCTTAATTTATCTTTCAATATGGTCATGTTGAAAGTAATGTTAAATTATTTTTTACCTCATTTAATTTCACTATTTAATTATAATTTGAAGTATTAATTATGTTGATAAAGTAAGTCAATGTTTTTGCTAAACTTAAGTTTGTGATTGTAATCATTAGTACAAAAAAAAAGTTAGCATTCTATTTATTATAAACCTTTTATTCAATTTATTTGTTATATTTTGATGCATTGAATTTTTATTGTATTTTATTTAGACAAATGTATGTGTGTAAATTTTTTATGAATACTTACAACATTCAATAATTATTGATGTATGGCATAAAAAGTTTCAATTTATACAAATCTAAATAGAAAATTAGGTTAAATAGGAAAGAGTGAGCCCAAGTTTTACTACGCTATAATTGGAATATATAAAAATTAAGAAATCGGCGTTAAGTTCAATAGAAAAATCTTTCAGCCCCTTATGATTAATATATGGTTTAGCTACATCTACATCAAATTGCTATCAAAGGTTTTCTGGCATTGATATGCAAACTTTCACTATAAATATTCTACTGGAAGATTATGTTTGACTTATGAAAGTTCTGTAGCAATTTTAAACTTAATTTGTCATGAATATGTTGACGGTTGAGAAGGATAGCAGCTAGTCCAGTAGAGGCTTTAAAGAGTAGTTGAAAAAATTGTTTCGAAAAGCAGCCATTTTCGAGAAGTGAAAACCAGCAAACTTATTGGTAACTCCAAATCCAGTCATCTCTGCGCACTAGATAATATCCAGCTAGCCCAAACAATTTACAAGTATTCAATTTTGCAGGAATTAACAGTGTTCTATCTTGGGTAGTTGCTGACAAGCACTGTAAAGATTGGGGCTCTTTCTACTTGCCGTTTCTTAACCTGCAGCCCAATTTCCATTCTTCAAGTGGGGCATAATTGCAACATGGTTGTCGACTTTGTACTAAAAAGTCTTGAAAACCTACAAATATTTTCAGGAATATTTTAAATTTTTGTATCACATATTTCAACCTTAAAATAGGTATGGCAATTTGCAGCACTCTACAAAATTAGTACTTCATGCACTGTCCTACTAATGTGTGTTAAAATTACGTTGCAAGAAACTATGCAGAAAAACAATTAAACTGCAGGTCAAGGAATAGCAAGTAAAAAAAGCCCCATCCTTTGATGAGCTTTTGGGTTAGCTGGTTATTAACTAGTGTGCAGAGATGACTGCCTTTAAGTAGGTTCAGTGGTATCATCTGGTAAGGTATGGATCAGGGTATTCACCTCCTCACGCAGTTTACAAGCTTGACGTTTTGTTTATGTTTACATTGATTGCTTGGAAATTCATGTTATAAAACAAGCTGAAATTTCATCCATCTCCTTGCAGTTTTACGATATCGCACTCTATGTAAATCTGGTGTGCAAACTTTGAGATCAAATATTGTCAAAATATGAGCTAGAACAAATATCGAAAATAATCAGGGACATTTCAGATACTTTAAACAAACATATTTTCTTAGTTTCAGTCTATTCTGTGTATCTTATCAGGTGACCGAATCTCCTTAACGCTAGCAACAAGTTAGGTGGTTTGTGCTCTTTGAAAATGAATCTGGTTTTTGAAAAAATTTTTTTAATTAACTGCTTTTTGAAACAATTTTCTAAACAGCTGCATATGAAGCCTCCATTATAATAGCAGCTTTTCCTTCTCAACCATTAATGTAAAGCTCATTAGCTATGTATTGAAAATACCACCTATAGAATATGTTAACTACTTAACCATTTAAGGATCCACTAAAGATTTATTAATCCATTTAAAGATGATGGGTGAGTTGTCTAATTTATAATCTTTATGTCATTTATTGAGTAAAGCAAATTGTTATAATAAAACTAACTTCAAACAATGTGCAGTATTCAATTTGTATCTCAAGTGGCGCGGTAGCGCCACAAAGGCAAGTTTGAGAAGCAGACAAAACCGCGGCGCCCGTGACACTATTTACTTCTATATTGGTGTTAGGATTTTTCATTATACAAAAAAAAATATTTATCATTACTCTTGGTAAGGTTTTTTGGCTCATTAAAATGTTTTCTGAGCTAAACTATGATTTCCAACAAAAATATTAGTGAAAAGGCTGCTTATTTTTATAATATGTGAGTGTATAATCCAAAAATGCTAAAATCACGTTTTTCTTCAGCCCGAAATGTGAAACGACCGTTAAGTTAGGACCGTGAAGTTGGCCGCAAAGCTATATACAAATGGGGATTGCTTTCTCGTATAAAATATTATATTACGATATTTAGAATTAAGAGGTTGCCGGTGCATGCTCTGCGTTCCGGAGCAGTAACAGTAACTAGCTTGCTAGGGTAGCCGATGACAAGGTTTAGGTTGTGTTCGGTGTCTTGGTGTAAAAATCATTCAAGGGCGGTGTCTAGGTGTACAGGGTGGCCGATGACGAGGTCTGGGTAGTTCGCACCGTGGTTTTTAGTGTCTAGGTGTAAAAATAATTCGAGGGTGGTGTATATCAGAACAATCAGTGATTTCATGATAGTGATAAAAATGTTACCAAAAAGCTGTGGTCGAAAGGTGCTAAAAATGCTTATATTTTATTTTTACTACGTTGAATATGAAATACTCAAAAAATTTACTAAAAAGGATTGAAATCTCTAAAAAAAATTAACTTTTAAAAAGTAATAGGTTAGGCGAGTTTGATATATTCCGCAACAAAATTACAGATAGAAAAGAACTGAGATCAATCAAAGAAAGTCAAGTTTATTATATTTAATGTTAATGAAGCAAAGAACAACTCTCAAGATAATTACTACATAACTTGCCATGCCCGTTTCATTGTACTTATGGTGTTTGTATGACGTTCTAATATGTAAAAAGAAAATTTTGTTGTTCACCAATAAACAAAATGAATTCATTTTATAGATGAAAAAGGATACCTAGCGGCTAACCAATTAATTATTTATTTAAACCATATACATAAGCCTTTATAAGGATTCCTATAGAGGCAAACAAGTTGCCTGTACATAGGTATGGTACAAGTGCTATAAAAAAAGAAAACTAAAATTAAAACTAGTATTTTACATAATGTTTCTACTCTTATTTAGTTTGTAGACCATCTATGGTACAAAAAGCTGTTGATATTCATATTGTTCACTGTTTCCTATGGATTGTTGGCCTTGACACTGTGTTCTCATAATGGATTCATATTTTATCTATTGTTGCTACGCATGTACATACACACACACACACATATATATATGTAGCATAGCTGAAATCTATACTAGATCCAATTATCCATTTTTCTGAGTATGTGTTTTGTGCAACAATTGGGTTTATGAAACCAAACATAAGCTTCCAGAAACATATCTATAGTGGAAATTGGTTATATCAATGCTGATATAGTTAAACTAACAATAATAGATATAGCAGTAGCTTTATTATTAATATATTACTGAAAAAACATAGATGACAATCAGCTGATTATTATATAATGATCAGCTGATAATCCTGCCGAAACGTCAGCTGATTATGAAGTGTATGTATGTATTTATGTATGTTTTCTTTATTGCATATACTTAAGTATTTTACAATACATTAAATCCGCTTCTATTGTATACATTTCTTACATCAAGTTTTTAGTTTTTAGTTTTTTACTTTTCTTGGTTTGTCTCTTCTCGTTCTCTCAGTTCCACCTCCTTTCTCTTTTTAATCCTCCATTTTTCTTCTTCACACCACCTCATCTACTATCACCATCAAGTTTCCTTTTCTGTATGTTTCTTCTCTTCTCTTTGCCTCTTCCATCCTTCTCTCCTCCTTTAACAATGCTTCTTTCTTCGCTCTTTTTCCTCCCATGTTCATCCACTGCTCCAACCTTATTTCTCCTGATTATTAAGTGATATCAGTTTAATATTTTTATTGAAGCTATAAGTTATCAATATGTGTTTATATGAGATAAAGTGTTAATGATATTCAGCTTATTATCATGTGATAATCCCGGTTAAAAAAAAGTCAATATAGATTGATTAAATTATCAACAAATTCTCTGTTAATTCTGAATCCTATTTTTTCTATAAGGACTTGATTGAAATTGTTTAGAATCGACAGAAGTCAATAGATTTTAATACAGAAAACAACAATTATAGTCTATGGTTAATACAAAACATAAGTTTATATTAACTTTCTCAGTTCTTTTTTGTATAGAATTTCATCTCCTATTGATTCCTATTGATTCTATCGATTTTTATCAAGTTCTTACAGGAAAAATGGGATTCAACTATATCTTAGAATTCAATTAATAATTTAATTGATCTCTACTGACTTTTTTAATAGGGAATCATCAAAAAATTCGTTACCTTTCATCTTTTTTTGTAAAGTTGTTTAAAATTATTAAAATTTATAAAATTCACATAATGTGAGCCTAATCAGGTGTTATTATCTAGATGATAACACCAAAACTCTGGTTATGAGCTCCAAAATTTATAGTTTACAAGATTAAAGAAATTTTTCGTTTCTATAAAATCATTGTGAAATAAAAATTTTGGAGCTCACAATCAGAGTTTTGGTGTTATCATCCAGATGGTAACACCTGATTCCGCCCACATTATATAAATTTTAATAATTTCAAAATACTTTAAAAATCACTAATAACCCTATTGAAAAAAAGCAGATGACAATCAGCTGATTATTAGCTGATAATCTGCTGATAATCGTGTCAAAACATCAGTTGTTTATCAGGTGATATCAGCTTAATATTTTTATTTAAGCTGATAGTTACAAATATGCGTTTATATGAGATAAAATCCCTGGTAGAAGAATTAGCTTAGGCGTTGGCTTGCTCAGTAAGAATAATATTATTTCTTTCGTTAAAAATAACCCAATTTTTAACCAATTTTAAGTTTATAATGAGTTAATATGCGCGTCTAATGCGATCATTTTTATGGAAATAAATCCAGTTTTGCTACTCGGGGATTTTCGCAGTCGCAGAACACGAATATCGTGACGGCAACGCTCCCTGAGGTACCTGGTGCCCAGGGTGGACAGTATCACGTCGTATCCTGGAGTTTTATGGGAATTAATAGTAATTAAGTGAAATACATTACTCACGGATTTCTGGGGCCACTGATCATGGATATGATGCTATACTTAAGATAATCCCAGGAGACGATGTTGATACTGTCTACCCTGGACACCAGGTACCTAGAATGCCATTATCGTCACTTTACTTGTATTCAGTGACCTCAAAAACCCCCAATCAATGAGTCTCGACGAAATATGTCGTTATTTTCCGTAAAACTCCAGGAGACGACGTTGATACTGTCTACCCTGGGCACCATGTACTTCTGAGCGTATTACCGTCGCGATATTGATGTTCAGCGACCCCAAAAAACACCTAGTAACAAAACTGTACTTTCTCTCATCAATATTTACCGCGTTTTTTGCTTTGCTGCATTATTATTTACATTTGAGGTTACGTGTCTCTTCTTTAAAAACAATATGGGCAAAAATAACACTATTCTTGCGTTAAAACGATGTCGCTGTTAGCCAATTATAACCCGATATTCTTGGCTTAGATAAGCTAATTCGACACTTATAAGCTTATTTTTGGGTTAAAATTGGTTGTGATTTCTACCCGGGATGCTAATGATAATCAGCTGATTATCAGGTGATAATCATCAAACAATTTTTAACTTTCAGTATACTTTTCCGAAGTTTTTTTAAATTAATAAAATTTGTAAAATTCACATAATGAGGGCCAATACGGGTTTACCATCCAGATGATAGGACCAAAACACTGGCTGTGAGCTACAAAATTTTTATTTATTAATATTTAAAAATTTTTTGTTTAGATCAGATTATTATAAAATAAAAATTTTGTAGCTCACAGCCAGTGTTTTGGTCCTATCATCTGGATGGTAAACCCGTATTGGCCCTCATTATGTGAATTTTATAAATTTTATTAATTTAAAAAATACTTCGAACAAGTATGCTGAAGGTTAAAAATTGTTTATGTTTATCACCTGATTATAATTAGTATTTTATCTCATATAAACGCATATTTGTAACTATCAGCTTAAATAAAAATATTAAGCTGATATCACCTGATAAAGAGCTGACGTTTTGACATGATTATCAGCAGATTATCAGCTGATTGTCATCTGATTTTTTTTTCAGTAGGGTTATTAGGTGATATCAGTTTAATATTTTTATTAGAGCTAAAAGTTATTAATATGCGTTTATATGCGATAAAATGTTAATGATATTCAGCAGATTAGTATCTGAAATAATCAAAAAAATTTGTATAATGTATTTATATAATGTGGGCGGAATTCGGCGGAATCATAATAATCAGCTGATTGTCATCTGCTTTTTTTCAGTAGGGAATCAGCTGACGTTCGGGCACGATTATCAGCTGTCAATCAGCTGATTGTCATCTACCTTTTTTAGTAACAATTTACGCATATGTACGGAAAAGTACACGAACGTATGAATTAAATAAATATTTAAAACCCATAATTTTACGGATTATTTGCAGAAATCTTCAAGATACACTTGTACGACTTAACCTTCATTTCTCGCCGCTATAATTAACTTAATTCGTAGTAATCTAATCTGTCTTATATACTATAACCAATATAAAAACTTAGCGCTTGCAAGAAGAAAAAACCGAATGTCATCTAGGGGCGTATTTGCATAGATCAGTATATTTTTGCCCTAGGCCACGAAATGATCGTTTTGCAGCCTCTCGGGCAAAAAAAAAAAAAATGCGGCCGCGGATGCACGATAGATCAATCTCGGCGAGTGCGACTTTTTCATCCTCGGAGAACTTTTGCGTCTTCGCTCCGCTGGACCCAAAGTTCTCCTCGGATCCAAAATTTCGCTCTCGCCAAGATGATCCATTTTGCGTCCTTGGCGCATAATGTACTATTTCTTAGTTTACTATATTTTACACGTTCACCTACGCCTGCTCACGTTTCTGTATATGCTGTACAAACTGTTCGAATCTCAGCCAAAAGCGTACAAAAATCTACATCAGCGTCCCTTAATGTAACAAAAATGTATGATTTGAACTTCTATTTGGATAGTAATTAATAAATAATAAAATAGAATTAAAATAGGAAGTGATGCTATGCAAATGACATGTGATCACATCAGATTGACCTAAAAATTCAGATTGTGTCCACTAGTACGTAGCCCATGCTATCACTGTTTCCGTACACAGCAAATACATACTTTAAATATGTTTAAAGTATACATTTCCTGATTACACAACCGCTTCTAATCCTTTGGCACGTAGCTTCCTCCAACTAAATTTATAGTTTCAATAGATAAAATATTTTTCAAATATACAGTATATCAATGATTTTTTAAAATATTTACAATCATTTTTTACTGAAGGGGCGATTTTCTTATTAAAAGACTATGATAATCAGAAATATGCGATCAAAATCTTTAAAATAGGGGATTGGTGACACTGAGAAAGGTGGGCTGGCAGTTACAGTGGGTGAACCCATTAAAAGAAGTGTTTCGGTAAGAAAGGTTATTTAGTTTTCGAGTTAAAACGGTTTTAATTACAAAAATTGCACTTTATTATAATGAAAGAACAACGAACGATAATATAAATTTTCTGCGGTAAAAAGATAGGTAATTTTATTCTCTTTCAGGTACATACCAAGAAATTTACTTTAATTAATTTTTTCGATAACTTTATCATAAAACAACTGAACTTTTAAAACTCAACAATCGCTATAGAAACAAAACGCGCCTACAAAATGTAAAAACAGACTATTTTCCCATCATTATATAGTAAAAACAAAGAAAATGAGACTAAGTGAATCGACATCTGCTAAGTAGAAACTAGCTGAGATACAGATGTATAGTATACGAAAGAACACGCCCACGCACACGCACACACAGGACGAACGAAAGGGGACGAGCGCTATTAGAAGCATTCACCCTCCTAGACTTGGTCTTAGTTAACCAGGGATGCTCTTACACATTTCAAAGAGACGCAGGGCCCATCATAAATCTGACGTTCGTTAGCAGCTACCCGATTGGCTTAGTTAGATCGTAAATAATAAGCGATCATTACACAAATACTGACCACCAAGCGATAATAATGGAGATAGAAAAATCAGAACGGAGATCCAACAAGAGTGCAAGGACAAAAAAAGTCGATTAATCACGCGAGTAATTGCGCGATATTTTTCAGTAGGGCCTACACCGCTTCAGGATAGAGGACAACCCAAATTGCCCAGTATGTTTGGAAGCAAATGAAGATGCGGAGCATGTCTTCTGTGACTGTTGGCGATACGAAATGAAACGAGAAAAACTCGGTGTTACCTTCCGACTAGAGTGTCGGGGTTGAGTCTGTCCAGAGGATGACCGGTCGATGCTGCTCAAAGTAGACGACCGGACAATGCTGCAGGAAGCAGACGGCTGGACGATGCAGAATGAAGAAGACGAGTTTGATCCTGAACCCCTAATCACCTTGGTGGATGGGGGATGTATGCTTGTGCAGAGCTTGCTCTGCCTACGCCACATAAATAAAAACACACACATATACACTCATTAATGAAATTTGGACACATTGCCTTATACCTAGAATAGAGAACTGGATGCAAAGAGGACAAGGGGGAATCAATTACAACCTCGCACAGTTTTTGACGGGGCATGGATGCTTTCTGGCGTATCTATATAGATTTAAAATAGAGGACCGTCCAAACTACCTATTTTTCGGACACTAATGAATATGCGGAGCATGTCTTCTGCGAATAGGCTAATTAACGGGCCCCACGAAAGTATTTCTTAACGATGGTGCGTGAAGGGCCACTTGCGCAGAGCTTGCGCTGCTTACGCCACATAAAAAACACCCAGACAGTCATTCGCGCGGCCATTTTCTAAAAATGTATGATTCGAACTCCAAATACACTTCTATAAAGTTTTAACGAAACTAAAAATTTCACTATCACAAAGCTTTCTCTGAAAGGAAGCGAAAATTTCGCGATCATTTACTGTAAATAATATATTTGTAAGTTTATTAGACTCTACTGAAAGTAGTAATTTTTAACGTGTGTTATATTACTAATTTTTATTGTAATTTAATTGCTCTGAGAGTAGGTCAGATTCGTTTTCTACTACTCTGAGAGTAGTCATTTTACGAATATGTTTAAAGTACACGAATTCGACATTTTCAAAATAGGAAATTGAAATAGAATCTATTAACTGTATACAGAAAAGGCATGACGCCTGTTTGCGTCTTCACTTGTTTACGTACATAGTGAATGCGCATTTTAAATGTGTTTGTAGGTTCTATTATAATATTAATTGACTAAAAAAATTTTATTTGTTAAATAATACTTTGAATGTTGTATGCATTCAGTTAGCAGGATGAGAAACTAGGCGTCCACCTGCACTATGCACATTTTCACGTAGCCTAGAAGCTTTACTTTTCATTTACGATAGGCTTGATTTTTTCATAGATCCATCCAGCGATCTAAGCTAAAATCTTGCGAAGGTCATTTTAAGATTATGACGAGTATGTTCTACAGTTTTGTTTCCTCCTAGAAGCAGCTTTGTAATAGTAAAATTTTGAGTTTCGTCAAAACTCCTCCTCTTCTTAGAAAATACTTCTTGGTGTGTTAGAAGTTCAAATCAAGTGTTTTTAGTAAATGTCCGTATGGATGTGTGTGTATGTATACCGTAATATTTCTGGAATTACTCCGTCACTATCAATAAAATTTGACATACATATCTATTCTTGAATTCTGAATTCGAGAAAAACAGTTATTTTTTATTTTCTTAACTACTTTTTATGGCCATTTTTTGATTTCTGAAAAACACTATTGTGCGTTTTTTTCGATTATCCCATTGTGACAAACAATTCAGCTAAAATGTATTTGAAAGAGAATGAAATTACCTACTTTTCCTTGTTTGATCCTCGGGATCGATCGCTTTGTTCGGCAGAAAAACTGAAATTGATGATTTTTTTTTAAATTCATATCTCTGAAACTAAACATTATAACCTCACAAAAAAAAAATCACGTCGATGGGTCATGTGTCAAACTATATCCCTTGTGTTTTGATTCCTTATATCTCTAAAACAATGTAGTCAAATGCTTCAAAATTGTATTTGGCGATTTACCATAAAAAAATCTATCTGTTGCTGCTATATGAGAGAGAGAGAGAGAGAGAGAGAGAGAGAGAGAGAGAGAGAGAGA
>JAZHPH010000813.1:0-21173 GCA_037356405.1 Nasonia oneida | reverse complement strand
TGGTAGTCCTCGTGCTCGATCCTGTTCTTGACGACGGGACCCTTGACGCCCTTCGCCTTCTTGATTGGATCATGGCCATCAATGCGCACGCAGTACATCTTACTGCGCAGGCCCAGAAACTCCACCATCACGCTGCCGGCGCACTCATCCTTCATCACGCCTAGAACCTTCTTGTTCTGACGTGGCATCCCGAACTTGTTGTCCTCAGGATAGTCGCTGGTGTCGAACCTCGTGATATCCTCCTTCATCGCGGCGTAGATGTCGGCACCTTGAACCTCGTAGACGAGACTATCGGTGTCGGTGTAGAGGAGTTTGTAACCCACACCGTAACGCTCGCGCATGTACGAATAGTGAAAGTCGTACACGTTGATCTTTGAGAGATCAAGGACGGAGAGACCCGCATAGATGGGCTTGCGGATCTTGATGTCCGTCCTGGCAAGCTGGATCGCTACGAGGTTCTCCGAGATGATCGAGCTGCTGTGGAAGTTTGGTTTGGCTATTAACGCCTCAGCGCTGTACCGACCTTCCCACTTGTTGACGAGCTTGACATCCACTCTCTTCCGCTCGTTCTCCATAGTCTTCCCGTAGACTACATTGATAAGGAGCTTGAAGAAGAGCTTCTCAAACTCGTTCTTCGCTTGCTTCCTCTTCTCGGTGTTGAGGTCTACATAGGGCTTGAGCCATGGCTTCTGCTCGAATCGCAGGGTCCTTTGGATCTTGCGTAGGACCAACCCATGACTCAGAGCCTGTTTTAAGGCGCGGTAGTGTATAACATACCGCTACTTGTTGTGCAGAGTGGTCATGAGCTTCTGCTGTTTCGAGCCCGGCGCAGTTCGATGTTCGGAGCAGAGTGGCAGGTCTCGATGGGCATCGTGCAGGCTCTCCGGGTACTCCAAGTCGACCTCCAGGATTTACCCATACTGATCGTTGTCATCGATCTGGGAGATGGCACGAGAGTCCATGTTGTTGACCCACTGGAAGCTTCTATATGGTTGGGCCTGAGTCATAGCCTAACCTAGAGGTTATTGACGTCATAGTACATTAAGTACTTCGACTCTTCCAGTGGGTTGAACCCCTCGCTCATATATTGGTTGTTCGCTTTTCCATAGAGATTGCAACACTGGCTTACACCACCCCGGATACCTCTCTACGAACAAGAGCATGTCTATGTCGGTAAGGAGTTCTAGTTCGACCTTGGTATGCTTAAGCATAGCATCCCAGGTGAGGCCGGGGATGGTGTAGTAATGAGCGGGGTCGAGACCGTACGCTTCGAGACATGTCGAGCGGAAGTTCTCAAACACGTCTGCGAGCAGGAGTACATCCGTCTTAAGGTACAGATCGGAGTACTCGCCAAGGCTCGCGATATTGAAGCGCTGCCATACATTCTGCGCATGCGCATCGTCGGCGTCCTCTATACCGCTTTCAGTCAGCTGACTGAAGAAGTCGGTTTGGGAGGGAAGCTTCGTCTCCTTTAGCTTGTCAAAGCTGGAGACGTAGTCGTAGGGGAATACTCCCTTACGTTTGAGAAGCTCAATCTGCTCGTTGGAATAACCATCTTCCTCGAACACTCGCTTTGCTATATCGAGATGATTGAGGTAAGAAGCTAGCTTCTCAAGGGAGGATGTCATGAAGCGGAGGGAGTCCAGAAAGCGGAAGCTGATCTCACTTCCATCTATGAACTTCGTGAAGGAGATGTAGCGATCCTCGTTCTCAGGGATGAGGTTGACACGTCCCTTGAAGTTTGTAGCGGTGGCGATCTCTTTGATGATAAAGTATGTAGCTTCGATAACCAGAGTAGTCATCGTTAAAGCTGCTCTTCAAGTAGTAGCTTATGCTGTAAGCTTGGTGCACTTGATAAGCATACTTATCTTGCGTAGGCTTTAAGAGACACTCAAAGTCAGCATAGATGATGTACGGAACACGTTCACTATGCTTAAAATTCTCAAATTTGAGAATTTTCTCCTTCTCAGTCGGTAATTTAACCTTGCACTTGTTGACTTGAGCACAGTCAACTTCGTGCTCCTTCAAGTTATTCTCTGAGCGGAAGAAATGTAAGCAACTATTACAAATATGTTTCTTCTCTCGATGTTGAGACAATTGACTATACACCAAGCGGGAGAGAGTCTTGATCCAGACATAGTGAAACTTGGGTAGAGGGCGCTCCTCCTCCTCCTCCTCCTCCTCTTCGTTCACGTAGTAGTCCTGGATTAGAAGCAAGTTCACATGTTTCTCCTTCTTCTCTGTAGTCACATGGCATGGCCATACTTCATATCTCTCATCCCTCTTCTTCAGGATGTAAAGATTCACCGAGATGTTGTTCTGCTTCTCAAACTTGGAAATGTCCTTGGGTTGCAATGAGAACTCAATATCTTTAAAACTGAGTTCATCCTTGAAATCCTTATAATGAGATACGCGTTCTGCATGAGTAGTTATAGGATGTAATACGGATAAAATGGCTCACTTGAAGCACTCGTTATCCCGGTTCTGCACATTCACACAAGCTTGCTTTTTCTTAATAACTTCCGGTAGTTCGATGTATGAGCTTCCCTTCATGGGTTTGAACTTGTTTACGTTTACCGTCAAGCTCAGGATTTGACGAAGAGTCCAACCGGAATCTTTCTCTTGGAATTCCTCCATTACTGTCTAGACAGGTCGCTGCACGTTTTCTTCGAACCACTTCGTCAAGTCGGTAGTCTGATGAATGGGAGCGTTCTTTGTATTGAAGTACTTCACTTCAAGACTCTCCGAATCATTTTTCTGGATGGCGTACTCGGCTGCAAGCTCAGTATTAACCTTGACAGCGTCGTACACAGAGAGTGCCACCTTGATCTTTTCCTCGAAGAGGGGGAGAACATCGTTGAAGAATGAAACGATGTCAAGATGGCCGAGGTTGGTAATAACACCTGATCTGATTCGTGTCTTGAAGGCTGATTGAAAATCATCCCATTTAACTTTGGGGGGACCAGCTGATCGATCAACGCGTAGATCACCACCTCTCTTCGCCAGATCAAGAAGCTTGTCTTGAATGGTATGCAAATGTCTCAAGATTGTTTGACACTTTTGCTTCTCCTCTCTGGTTAAGGCTGGTCCACTTGAAATCTCCTCAGCTCCTTCCAGAGCTTTAGAGGTTAGGAATGACCACCTCTGTATATCCTCTACATCAGCATCACCATTGTAAGCATGACGTAGAGATCCCCACAACCACTTGATGGTTTGCTGGTAGTACTCTATGGTCGCCATCTATAATAAAAGTTTAAATTAGTATTTATTATTAGAAAATAATTAAATTATTATATTACTTACCCTGAATCGTTGTGGAGTCCTGGGTCGTCGTGGTTTGCACTAGGTATACTTTAATCGTCTTCTTCGAGAACTACTTTGCACTAGGTAATCTTCGAGGTTAACTCGTCGATCAAGTGGTGAGAAGGATTTCGGAGGTCCTGCGCAGCTCCATTTATACCCCCGATTAGCTGTGCAGGTTCAAACCTGTCGAACCCCCACCACTAGAGAGAATTTCACTGGTTCGAACATGTTTGATGATCGTATACGAGTCCTCTACAAGCATTGTACTAGAGAGGTCTTATCCCCACCAGTGGAATCTCATAGCGGCGGATCGAGTGATGCGTAGAAGGTGGCCACTGAGTTGCGCAGTAGCCGATGGATGGGTATATAAGATGCGCTAGTGCTCGAGAGGATTAGTAGACTTCGAGATGGAGTACGTGGTAGACGTTCAAGGCTTCAAGACATCATCCAATGAGTTCATCTTCAAGGAGGTTGCGATTCTTGCTCTTGAAGAAGATGCGACTCCTTCCGTATTCTTATTCGAACCATATTGCAAGTGGTCCAGTCTAACATCGTGGAGTCGGTGCCGAAATCGCTGGTTGGAGAGGAACTTCCACGGGATACCCTGGAGCGCGGGGGAGATCCGCTACAAGGACTTGATAAGGACGTTGCGGGATCCCCTGAGAGATGCTTCTAAAATCTACGTCAAGGAATTGGAGAAACAAGGATGGCTGAGGAAAGTGTTACCAAGCGACAGGTAAGTATATAATTATTACTATTTAAATAATAATAAAATACTAAAACATATCTTTTTGTTTACAGTATTATTTACAACTTAGAAGACTTCGGATGTCCAGCTTTAACCAACCTTGGGAAGGAAGTGTATACGCTATGCAACCATCATCCTCTACGCTGGAATCCTGTTTGCGCCCTACGAAATGTTTATTCCATGAAGAATTTTTTATTACAGCGGTATCGAATTTCTGACGCGCTGCCTTGTCACAGAGAAAGAAGTTCAAACTAAGTTCATTCGCAAGAAGAATGACAGTGTAATTGAAATTAGTTGTATGTATTCACAAAGTATAGAAACAGTGGAGGCTACATTAAAAAATAATTTGGAAAACTGTGAAATCAAAATAGAACAACAAGGTAATCCAAAAATAAAAATAACTGGTATAAGCAATGATACAAATATGGATAAAAATTAAATAGAAACAAATATTAATACAAGAAATTTTAAACAATTTAATATCAAAGGTAAGGTACTAGATATGTACATAAACAAAAGAAACAAGACCAACACAGTCCTAATGGAAGTACCGCCAGAAATATATAAGTACATTCGTGAAAGTAATAATAAGATTTTCGTAGGTCATCAGTGCAGCAAAGCCTATGATCTCATAAACGTTACACCTTGTTACAACTGTGGTAGATTTGGACATAGTGCAAACAAATGTAGAAATGTCCCAGCATGTATTAAGTGCTCAGATAATCATAACGTGAGTGAGTGTAAGAAGACAAACGTAGAATGCTTAAACTGCAGTTACAACAATACAAAATATAGAACAAGTCTACCAACGGACAACTTGGCAACAGATAGGTTCAAGTGTAGTATACTTAGAAAGAAAATAAAACAATACATTAACTCTATTGATTACCCGGTAGTGCCTATTTTACAGGATTGGGATGAATCAAGTGCCATGATACAATTAAACAATCTACTAACTAACAAACAGCTTTATCAAAGGCAGATAAATACAGGCAAGAACTCAGGAAATAAACTAACTACGAAAACTACCCTACAACAACGAAATCTGAAACAACAGACACCTCAACAACAGCAGAGCAACAATGGCAGCCCAAGCGGATCTAATTGAAGAAATTCAAGATAACATACTTGAACAAGAGCGTTTATATATGGATATTAAGACTTTTAACAAAGAAAGAAACAGTAATAATAGTTTAACTTTACACTTGAATATTAGAAGCCTTAATGCAAACTTTGAAAAACTTCAAATCTTTATTAAAAGTCTCAAGATAAAACCTTATGTCATTGTATGTACAGAGGTATGGAAATTAACACATTATCAGTATTATAGAATGAAAGGTTATAAATTGCATTATAACCACGGTGAAATTAATCAAAATGATGGTGTTGTAGTCTATGTAAATGAGAAGGTAATACACACTAATGAAACGATAGTTATAGACAAACTTAAAATATTAAACACTAATATTACATTGAATAATAACAAGCAACTAGAAATATCATCTCTTTATATATCGCACGGACTGATTGTTAGTAGACGCGCACAGTAAAGTTCTAGATTTTCCTTATGCTTCCCGTAGGCGTTTCGCAAAACAACTGCTAGCGGGCGTCCTAAGAGTCAATAGCGTTATGGCAGAGGACATTCAAGTTCAGAAACAGATACATTCACAAGATGCAAAAACTGCGCAGTTTAGCCGCAAGTTCCAAGTCGGGCTCCGAATCGAGCACCGAATCGAACTTTGAGTCGAAAGCCGACTCTGGCCTTAAGTCTAGCATCGAACTAAGCAGCGCACTCGAGAATGATCCAAGCAGCAGTATCGACGTTAAACCGTGCAAAAATTTGGTAAATAAACCATTTACGTGTACGCAAGAACTCGAGACAGACTCTCAATGGCACGAACGGTTTACACTGGATCAGGTCTTTTTTTTTTTTTTTACGTGGCATTTGGAACTCGAAAGTTCATCGCCTCATCTACGCAAGCCTTCCACGCTGCCCTATCTTGTATCAACCCACCCAAGATGCACCTCTCCGATCGACATCCACCCGTCCTATTTCTACTAGATCCGCTTGTACGTTGTCCTCCCATCTACGTCTAGGCCTACCTAGAGGTCGCGTTACCATCGGCCTGCCCTTCATGACACGCGCTGCCGTACGGTCGTCTCCTAATCTCGCTACGTGCCCTGCCCATCCCAATCTGCGCGATTGTATTATTCTGTTAATATTTGGTGACGCGTACAGATTGTGTAACTCATCATTGTGTAGTCTCCTCCATTCCCCGGTTTCCTCATCTTTCTTCGGCCCGTATATTTTTCGCAAGACTTTATTTTCAAATACCCTAAAACGGTTGTCCGTCTGCTTAGTGAGAGCCCACGTTTCGCACCCGTACAGAACCACCGGCAGTATTATTGTCCTGTATATTCTTATTTTAACGTTTTTAGACAACAGCCTCGACTTAAGTAAATTACTCACAGCGTAGAAGCAAGCATTACCCGAATGGAGTCTCTTGTTTATTTCGACATTAATCTCATTTCTATCATTTATGGTCGTACCCAGATACCTGAATTCGCTAACCTTTTCAAAAGTAAAATTCCCAACTCTGAGATCTCCCTCCCCTCTGCAGATGCCTAGTTTATCCACAATCATGTACTTTGTTTTTGATTCACTCACTTCTAGCCCTGTATACTCTGCCGCTTTTATGAGGATTTCCGCGTTTCTTGCTACCGTTTCCCTACAATCCCCCAGTATATCCAAATCATCTGCGTAGCCTAGTATCTGCGTTATTCCATTAAGCGTTGCGCCGAGCTGGCTAACCTGCATTTTTCTAACGACATACTCTAACGTTAAGTTGAACAGCACCGTAGAGAGCCAATCCCCTTGTTTTAAACCATCGCGTATCGTGAAGGGTTCTCATATATTACCGCCTACTCGGACCTTTCTCGTGCTTCCGTTCAGACATATTTGAATCAATCTCACGAGTTTTTTCGGTACACCGAGAAGTACTAGAATTTGATACATTTTGCTTCGCTTATTAGAGTCGTACGCTTTTTTAAAATCCATAAATATTTGGTGTATGGTTTGGCAAAATTCCCACTTTTTCTCTAACACTGTCTTATGGTAAACATTTGACCGCTCGTCGAACTGTTGCGCCGAAATCCGCACTGATAATCTCCTACTATATCTTCCGCGAATGGAGTGAGTCTAGCTTGTATTACGTTTGACAGAACTTTGTAGCACGTTGCTAAACGTGAGATACCCCTATAGTTATTGCAGTCTGTCTTATCCCCCTTTTTAAAAATCGGTATAATGATAGATTCCTTCCAATTTTCGGGTATTGTTTCATTTTTCCAGATGGCACATACTAGTTTATAGATTTTGAAAGTGAGCTCGACGCCCCCATATTGAGTAACTCAGCTGGTATAGAGTCATTTTCCGCGAAATGATCAATTTGGTTCTGTGTGGCCCCGTCCGGCGATGTCCACGTTGCCTTGTGTATGTCCTTGTGCTTAAAACATGTAGTTTTGATTATAAGATCTTTTGCCGCCGCGAAATTTATGACCCTAATACCGTTATCATTGCTGGCTTCGTGCAGGCTTTCCTTCCCTATAGTAGGCCTAAACATTTCCTCCCTACCTATTTTAGCATTGAAATCGCCTAATACTATTCTTGTGTCGTAAGACGCGAACTGGTCGATTACCTGCTCTAAAGTTTCGTAATAGAGATCCTTAGCTTCTTCTTCTTTGTCCTCCGTAGGACAGTGTACATTAATAAATACATATCTATACCATTCACCTTCGATAATGATGTACGAGAGCCTATCATTGACGGATTTGAAACTTTTAACCGAATGTATGATGCTTTTGCTTACGAGAAATCCGGTGCCTGGAGATCCCCCACTCCCGGCCCTATACAGGTACGTGAAGTTACCCGATGCTAGTACTCCGCCATCTGGCCACCACGATTCCTGTATTGCTACCAAATATAGATTGTACCTATCAGCTTCCTTTACGAGTTCTTTAAACGCGCCTGCTCTGTATAGACTGCGAACATTCCAAGTTCCGACCCTTAAGTCCCTTTTGGTTCGGATTTGATTTTTTGAAGCCATGATAGTATGTTAAACCCGCGCGCTTCGGATCCTGTTCCGATCGCAGGTGAGTCCACCGTTCTAGAGGTGATAACCCCCATACTTCTCTAGAACTAAGTATGAGAGCTTTCCGACTTTGACGAGGACAGTGTCAACTCGTCGTCAGACACACTACGGTTTCATTCTCGCATCCTAACGCCCCCCTGCAAGGCAGCGCGCCTTCGCTTGCATCGTTACCGCGTAAGACCAGATGACGAATCATTCTACACATCCCGTAGTGTTTCTAGATGAATGCGTTCGACAGTGTGGGCTCATCACACCCACGCCTGTTCCTATCGGCTGTCCGCGGCTGCTTATTCAATTTATTCGCAGCTAACCTCTTTCTCAGGGGCTGTTCCTCTATCCGCAACCTAAGGATGCGCTGTGTAGTGGTGATAGGCACCCACCCGTCCGATCTGGACGACAACGCCCAAGATCCGCTTAGGGTAGCGGCATTTTAACAGGCCGCGAACCCCTTAGATGTGAAAAATACCGAATTGAAATCGCCGTATCACAGAGCCCAAAGCGTTACTTTTTCCTCTATCGGACGAAAGTTTGCGAACTACAAGGGCAATTTCACCGGACCAAGAGCAGGCAGCGCGAAACTTGGGCCTATGCCTCGCTCGCCGGACAAGTACGCTAATCGGAAAAAGTTTTGTCATCTATTCTAACCGTCCGGGCAAAGCCTGTCCGATTCAGCACGCGCAACAAAACCGAACAAATTTTTAAGAGAATCTACTCCATTCAAACGATAGAGCCAGCAACCTCTCTGCCGAGAAAAGCGGCGTCAGCAGAAAAATGTCGCGGCCGCCGCAGCTCGCGAATGATTCTCCGCTGTACGACAGTACAGCCAACGTTGAGATTTTAGCAACTACTTAAGCCATTTTATTCAATAAGCTTAATAAAAAATTTTATTTGCGCCAAGTTATGGGGAGCATCAAAATCTTCGTTACAAAGCCCGGAAGTGGGCTATCAGCCCATGTTAAAATGAAAACGCATGCACAGGCCGATATGCAAGTGAGTAACCGGATCTTGACGGTAGCTGAAGGCGAACTTACAGCTGATAAAAAATTGCCGGATCCATGTGGCAGAGCAAGTCCAATTGCAATCGCCTTGTTTGATGGCGACACAGCAATTTAGAAGAAACTTACCTAGTTGCGCTCGTTGCTACTGTAGTTTACAATAATTCACAGTACGCAATGCATACTGCTGACTGGCATTCGCTGCGCACGTCATGGTCAAGCCGCTGTATTAAAACGCTGATTTCCCTTATCAGACTACTGGCTATCAGTCGAAAAACCGAGCAAAGAAATTTTCGCGTTTTAATAAGAAAAGCGCCACCGTACTATTAGATTTAAGAAAATTTTGGATAGAATAGGGGAATAGAAATAAAAGTCAATTAGTAACCAGAGTAATCCAAAAATCGGTTGAGCTCATGTTTCAGATCGTAAATACCAATCTCAATGATTTGACGACTTCGAGTTCATTTTTACTTCTCATTTTCGAAAGAAATTCGAGCATAAAGCAGGGGCGTATAATTCATTTTTTAATTTTAATCTCATTTAAAATAACGCAAACATGTGGCTAATTTTGCAACTTAACTTGGAATAAGTAATTATCTGAAAAATAACAATGACACGCATTAAATAAATGCAGGTATTTATATTCGTGAACTCACGCGTCAGATTTCTTTTTCTTGGACGAGAGTCCACCGTGGCTTAAACCGCAGGCAAACACATTAAAATTCACAGTCAACTGCCGTTATAAAAAAACTCTTAGATCGTGGAGTGGTCTTCACGTAAATCGAAGTCCTTATTATTTGCAGCGTTCCTAGCTAAAAATAAGCCAAAAATTAATTATGATTTATTAGAATATGTTTAAAAAATAAATCCCTATTCTAAAAATTTCAATTATAAGGCTCAATTATAAGGAGATATTAACTGTTACGAAGAAAAATAATGTAAACCTATCTAAAGCGGATAAAAAAATAATTTTTGAAGAAAAAAAATATTAATACGTTTCAATAGACATCGATTATATACCAGAAGGGGCTCAAGTAGTAGAAGAACTTAATATTGATGAGAAATTAATTCTAAATATAGAAGCTGAATTTTAAAATAAAAACAAAGAAAATAAAACCAAAAAACCGAGTCGGGAGGAAATATTGCGAAAAAATTGCAATTATAAACGGAGGTAAAAGAAATGACCAAAGAATTGAGCGCATGACAAATCAGTATCCAAATGTTTTTTGGATAGAGGCCGATAAATTAGGTACATGTAACGTAGAACAACATGAAATCAACTTCTGACAAACCAATATACGTAAGGCAGTATCCATTAGCACACAAATCTAAGGGAATAGCTTTAAAAGAAATAGGCAAATCACAAGAAACTAAAGCAATCAGAGTAACACAAAGTGCGGTCAATGCGCCAGCGTTAGTAATCCCGAAGAAGGAGCTAATCCCAGGAGAGAAAAAATATAGATTGGTGATAGATTATAGAGCCTTGAATGAGGTGACTATAGCTAAACCATATTCACTTCCCAACATTAATGAAATTTTAGCCTTAATTGGAAAAAGGAAATATTTTGATGTATTAGATTTAAAATATGGCGTTCATCAAATAAAGATGAGACTTTCGGATCTTCACAAAACTGCATTTAGTCTACATCCATTAGGAATATTTGAATCTGTCGACGTACCGTTCGATCTTAAAAACTCAGCCTGGACTTTTCAGCGGGTTAAAAATAAAGTTTTAGCCAAATATATTGATAAAATATGTTTTAATTATATTGATGACATCATTATTTTTGGTAACACGATTAAAGAATTAGAGAAGAGATTCGGTCTGATAGCTCAAGCATTCATAGAAGCAGAGCTCGAATTAGGGCCCGAAATATGTGAATTCAGCAAGACAGAAGTATGTTTCTTAGGAGATGTTATTAGTGAAGCAGGTATAAAACCAAATGAAAACAAAATACAAGCAGTTAAGAAATTTTCAATTCCCAATAACATTAAAAAGGCTAGACAGTTTTTAGGTTTTGTAAATTATTATAAAAGGTTTATTAAAAATTTTTCAGAAATTACCAAGCCGCTAACCATATAACTACAAAAGAATAGGCCATTTACGTGGGGATCTGAGCAACAAACTGCATTTGACAAACTCATAGAATTATTATGTTCAACACCGGTCTTACGACATCCGCAATTCGATAAACCGTTTATAATAACGACGGACGCAAGACGTACAGAACATCCAAAATTACTAATCATAGAAAAGAGTAGTTATTTAAATACGTATAATTTTTAAAATGATAAAATTAGTAATATAAATAGCATAAACTTAGATTTATTTACATATGTTAATTCGAAATTCGTATATGTAAAAAAGCATTTAGGGAAGCAGCTAAATGATTTATATTATATTTTAATAACGGATAAATGTGGAATTAAAAGAAAGGTAATCCGAAATTTCTTAGCCTTTCCCCAGATGAATTTGCCTATAGTATTATGAAAAAACCTGGTTACATAGCAAGAATCGCAGGGGAAGTGGTAAATTTAATAAAATGTGTACAAAAACAGTAAGAATTTTGGAAAAATAAAGGAATGCTACAATCAATCATCAGTTTCATCAGGAAATGAAACCTGGTTCTTAACGCCAAAAACGCATATTCTGGTGAAGAAGGAAATTCAAGTAAATTGTAACTCAATAGTACCTACATACTACAGAATTTTGAAGACATAGATAAATTTAAACCAACACCAACTAAAACAGTATCACCGCATATTTTAAAACCAAATACAAAGATTAGATAGGCATTTGAGTCTGTCGAAACACTGGTAAAATTCTCCAGAAGAGTTAGACCAATTACAACAGCAATTAATATTTCAAATGAAGAAGGCATCACTTTTAAATGTGATTGCCAGAGAAATAGCGAGAAAGAAAACATCTAAAAACATATTTTCTGAAAATACAATAAGAAATTCAGCCGAAAGTACATGGCATATGCTTATTGAAAAACTGATCACTGTGAGTCGTTCTCATCTGTGATCCTTATAATCTTGCATATTAAAAAACTGATTATCAATACCATTATTAGAGGCTACACGTGATACACGATTGTTGGATGGACAATACATCTATGTGGAGCCATTTTCATCGCACTAATTTATTGACAACACTGGAAAATACAAGCAGCATAAAAGAGCAGATTCATGCGAATAAAAAGAAAAACAGAGTTTACGAACAAACAGAATTACAAGAAATAAAGATTAACGCTCAAATATCAGCCGCAATGCCACTAACTATTCCTTTACGTCCACCACATGCAAATACCTATACAAGTAAAATTACAACACCGAAAGTTCAGACACGATCTGAAGCTAGTAGAAATCTATTATATAAAATCCCTATAATATTATTCTACGTATACAACAAATTGGTAGTTAATAGATATTTGAGACAAATGTTAAAACTCCGATTATATTATTCTGCATATTCGATGTATTTATATAGGGTGATCTAGACGTTCCTATCTTGAGGGGAAAAGAATACAAATTCGAGCAATTTTATTTTTTGCTTCCCCCTAGAGGAAGCTTTGTAATTGTAAAATTTTGAGTTTCGTCAAAACTTCTAGAAAATACTTTTTGGTGTGTTAGAAGTTCAAATCGAGTGTTTTTAGAAAATGTCCGTATATATGTGTGTGTTTTTTTTTGCGTATGCTGAGCAAGCTCTGCACGAGTGGCCCTCCGACACCGGATCCCCACAGGTACTATCGTTGAACAATACTTCTGTGGGGTCCGTTAACTAGCCTTTATTAGCTTCTCCTACGAAGTTTGACATTTCCATACATCCCTCATCCACCAAGGTTATGAGAGGTTCAGGATCAAACTCGTCTTCTTCTGCAGTCGCGCAGTGATTCATATTCAACTGCACTATTTTCATTTTCTTCGTCTGTCAGTGGCTTCTACTGCAGCTCGGTAGACTGGGCATGCATAGCTACCAGCTGCGTGGTCACTCTTCTCACCTGTGCCTCCTTTGCTGATTACACAGTTGAGTTAGTTCTTACACACCTTTGCTTTGTGCCCATCTTTTTCACATTTAAAGCAAAGCTTACCGCTGTCTTCAGTTACTGTGCAGTTTCTACCGAAATGGTCAAAACCTAGACATTCATACCACCTAAGCAATTCGTTTTTGCGGTTAGCCACCCGGATCCTACAGTTGACCTATCCTATTCTGATCTTTAGTAGCTTAGTAATCTCAGCCGCTATCTGAGCTGGTACCCGTATCACTGCAATCTGCGTGTCACCATACGTCTTTCGCAGATATCTTACCGTAGAGACTTCTTTGGTGTTCTTTACGCCAATTTCCTTTTGCAGTGCTTCTAGTACCTCCTTTTTTAAAGTAAGCATATCCAGATCTCTTAATTCAATGGTTTCTTCTTCCTGGAGTGCTTTTATTGTGGCATCTTCCACTAGTACCGCTTTAACTGTTTCTTGGAAGTCCGAGGTTTGGACTTCTCTTGTACGTTTAAGCTCTATCAGAAGATCTCCTTCAACTGTTCTGCGTATTTCATTTACGCTATTCCCCAGTGTATTAAGTGACGGAGCCGCTTTCATTTTTGACAAGATGTCTGCATAGCTTTTTCCTTCTGCAGCCTTAATGATTACTACTTGCTGGTCATATTCTGGTTTGTAACGCCAGGTACACTTTTATCCTCTTTGCTTGCCTTTTTCTCCTTTTTTTGACTTTCTTGTGACGACTTCCTGCCACGCTGCATTTTTAGGTTGATTATCTGCTCCTCCATTCCCTCCGTTTTCATCCTGTGAAGTAGTTGGATCTTTCTCCGTTGTACCCGCCTTCCGAGATCTGAGACTCGGGGTTGTCTCGGTTTCCCTTCCCTGAGTTCCCGGGCGCTGGCATTGCTGTAAGTTATCTTCTGCCATGCAGAGATTCTTATAGCTTGCTCTCATGATTCAGGCAAGATCTTTAATTTGCTTGTGCACATAATTTATCAGTTCATCGATTCTGATGCCTAGACGATCCAAGTGCGCATTCTTCTTCGTTATGCATACAGCTATCTTATCCTTGTCTGCATCAACCTCCATATCCAAATCACCTGCGTCTCTACATGCTGCAGGGATCAGGTTATAAACCTCTGCGGCTTCTAAGTGAGTTTGCCCCCCCCCTCCCCCAAACTCCATGGGGCCAGCGTTGACCACCGGGGCTTTTACCCGATCGAAATCGACGGTGGGACTGGGCACGATTTATCTTCGGGGTTTTTTCCCCTAGCCTGTTTGGTTCGCGGAGCATATTTTATTTCTGCTCTACCCTTCGGCCGGTAGAAGATACCTCGACGCGCCGATGAGCATTGCCCTAACCGCCACCCGGACGTGCCACATATGAGGTATCGGCATCGCCGCGCGGGTGTGTGTGTATGTATACCGTAATATTTCTACCTACTTTTCCTCGTTTGGTCCTCGGGATCGACCGCTTTGCTCGGTAGATAAAATGGAAAAGGTGATTTATTTTTAAATTCATATCTCTGAAACTAAAATTCATAAACTCACGACGAAATCATGTCGATGTGTCACGTGTTAAACTATATCCTATAAAAATTTCAAGTCAGTTGACTACTTTTTTTTTCAGTAATAAATCAAAAACTAAAAAAATGAGTTTTTTTGTGCCTTGATTACGGACGTAAAAAGGCTTTATCGCACCCGAGATTTTGGGAAAAAGTAGTTATTCTATGTGTTTTGGCTAAGTTCTTTCTGAAACCTCTATGGTTCTTGAAATATAAAGGTTTCAATTTTTTTTTTAATTTTTTTATTTTTTATATCTCTAAACGAATATAGACAAATGCTTCAAAATTTTATTTGGCGATTCATCATAAAATAGACTATCTGCTGCTAAAATTATAAACGATCTCGTCAAGCGGTTCTCAAGTAAAGAGCTAAAATGTAAAAACCGATTTTTCTTAAAACTGTTGCTTCCTCTAAACAATATATTATTTATTGGACCTATAAATTTAGTTGGAGGAAGCTACGTACCAATGAATTAGCAGCGGTTTTTTCTTTGTGTTAGCTTCTAAAATAATTAAAATATGACTGCTGTTCTTGACTAAGTCTTTCTGTATATAATACTTTCAGTTTTTCAATATTAATTTTATCAAATATTAATTTTAATTCAGCAAATTTTATTGCGTAAGTAACGTTTCTTATAATTGGAATTTCAGCAATTGTGTCAAAATTTCATTTTTAGAATCATTTGATATTGGAAAAAATGATAAAGTAAATGTATCATACATTCTTATCAAATGTTCTCGCATTTTACTATTATCAAATTGTACATTACATGGAAAAATATTAAATACAATAGCGACTGCAAATGCTACTGCAAAAACACCGCAATTACAAGAATTAGTCTGATACTGTACTTCTTTAAAAGATGTGCGTAAGTTATCTTTATTTAGAAACAATCTTTTAATAAAAATGTTATGATCATCATTAAGACATTTTTAATTAATACTATCAAAAATTAGGAAAAAAGATTCCAACAAAAATTCAATTTTATCACTATTGCAATATATATTTCAACCGAACGACGTTAAGAGCGAGGTGAATAACGAGAGTTTATATCTAAATAACATCTTGATATTTTGAATGCTTATGAAATGAAATTAGGTGAAATGGGAAAATTATAACTTATAAGTATTGCAAATTGTATAAACTATCAGCTAACAATGCGTTTTTATTGTTAGTTGGAATTTTCTTATATACTATCTATGTAGACTAGATAAATGCTATCAATTGGTCTTCACGTAATTCAAGGCATTGCGAACAATTAAAATTACATATATGTCCTTATACAATGGCAAATAAATGTTACAATACGCTTCTGATTTCGCGCTTTTCGTATCGTAAAATCTAAGTGGCTTACGGGAGATGCGTGGCGCCATCTCTGCGCTGACGCTCACTACTAATTAATTCACTAAGATGGCGACATGACAGTGTCTGATGACATTTCGTCATTCATCGCGTCCTGGCAAGTTGGGTTTGTGATTCCAATACTACCTACTTGGTTTTAATTATCTCAACCCTTACGGCCACAGCTACAGCGTAAAGTGTGACCAATGTGGACAAAAATCGACTGAAAACGCAATTTTGGAGTAAGCTTATCAATTTTTTTCTTTAAATTGTTATTTTGGATTCTACTACAATGCGTCACTGCCCAAAATGGTAAAAAAAATTGATTATAACCTAGAAATTCATACATTAAAGTAGAGATGTCGTAAAAAGCTCTGTTACCGATTCGAATTGTTATTCGACAATTTGTGATAATTGTAAGCCGACTGCTTTTCGATTTCAATTGTAAAAATAAATGACAGAGTCGAATCTCTCGCTGCATTAGACATATTGCTACCTTTGCGTTGATCACGTCGCGACGATTACTGTGAATCGTCTGTGGGCGCAGATTCCTTTCCTTTGATTGCTGATCAATCGATTGGGAGGGGCACGGGGTAAGGAAGCGTTTGCGCGTTCTCACGGACGGTAGGTCATAGAGGCATTAATCGCAAGGTGCTTGAGGCTGATTATCAACTGTTGGTTGCCATGAAAATATAAAAAAAAATTGAGAACGAGAAAAGCGGCCGTGTAACATTTTGTTCATTCCACATTTTAATCCTCACGAAAGACAGTGTAGAACTATTTCCTGTTAAAATAAATAAATTCAATCAATTTTGTCATTGTCCGTAGGATTCCAAGTGAACGAATGGTCCTTTTGGGCTAATATTCCAGGAGGACACATTGTACACTTGTAATTTTGGTATGAATACAGGGATTTTAATCTGAATGTTTAGTAAATGTTTTACACATAAAAGGGTGGCGTAATAAGCGGAAAAAAGGAAAACATCTAGTACTTTTATCGCCAAACATTTTCTACTTACTCAAATCAAAATTCCTGCATTCATGCCAAAACTATGAGTGTATAAAGCGTCCTTTTAAAATTTTAGCCCAAAAGAACGGTACGAAGAATTGTACGGACAGTCAAAAAATCATAAAATATTAGACCGAGTGCCACAATATTTGAGGGTTTTATTACCAAGTATCACTGAAAAATATAAAATTATTTACTTTGATTTTGTAATTTTCCCTCCTTAATATTTTTTTACGGTTTGAAAGTGTAGTGCCCCTTTAAATAATGCCAAGTATAACAATAACAGATAATTGTTTTGAATAATATTATCTTACGAAACTCCACATTAGCAATAAAAATATATATCTACGCTTGAATCAAATCTTCCAGAATAAAAGTGCTCTTTGATGACCAGATGTCTGTAAACCTGCGGTAGCTAAGAAATGTAAATTCTCTATTTTTTCGCCAAAGTTATGTTGTACCCAGTGTATGATATATGTAAAGATTGTTTTATATTTCCCCATTACACCGGATTATGTATATTGATTTGATTCTTATTTAAATCAAAGTAAAAAAAATATACATAAAATTCAGTTTTTTATTTTTAAAGAATTCTAGTTGTCCCTGGCCTCTGCTGGTTAAAAAGATGCTAAAGAGTAGTTATAACAAAAAAAAGGAAGACTCGTTGAAATATGTTGTAAGGGACTAGGAGAGGCTGGGTGGGAAACAGAGTGGCTAATTGATCTTACAATCATATAATATATATGTTGTAATATGTAAATTCATGTGATCGTAATATAAGTCTAGAATAGTAAGCAAAGATTTCGTACAGCGAGTCGAGCTCGACCTGCGAGACGAGAGACGAGCTCGAGTTGCGAGACGAGCGACGAGCTCGAGCTGTGACACGAGCGACAAGCTCCAGCTACTATATAGACGAACTGCGCATGTCTTGCATATAGGTATACTCGAAGTGCACGCTATACTGTACATTCAGCTCCGTAGAGTCAGACTATATTATACTGTATATAAGGTAAGATACCCAATAATTGGGCACATGAAAACAACAGGCCGATAGTTGGACATATTTGTATATATATGTTCGTAACATTTTAATTAGTTATAGATTTGTAAAATAAAAATTACTCTAGAATTGTAGATTCTATACCATTAAAGTATAACAATTTACAATACAATTAAAAACGAAAAAAATAATTTAAAAAATCAATTAAAATTACGTATCGATGGCTACTGCACGTGTACTACATTCTTTGCTTTTTCGGTCAACAAGTATATTTTGTTTTACCGTACCTAATATAAAAATGCAATGCTTTTCTTACGTATTTTTTTATTTACAATATTTAGGATTATTTTTAAGCATATTCACTAAAATTACACGTTTTCGACAGCATTTACGGCGAGAAATTTGGTGTCCAATTAAGCGTTCTCATTGACGCAAAGGTAGCGCTACGTTGGACCAGTTCTCGTCGTGAGTCTAACTTTAAGTTGCTGAAATCCAGTAATCTTCAGCGAAATGTACACGTGGCTCCGATTGTTAAACGCACAGATTTCACACTATAAACAAAGTACTGCACTGTGTTTAACTAGTGTATATGTTTAAATTGTTGAGTTTTTATTGTCGAAGAAAAAGAACGGATCGGCTACTTTATTTGTGCAAAAAAAGGCGCTCCGAAATTCATAACTGCAAAAGTTTTGCACTTGATAGTAAGTCGATGAACATCGCTATAATATTGTTTATTGTTGCTATTACTATTACTATTAATATATTCATTAGTTTTATACTTGTCAGGTTATTTCAAGTTAAAATGGTAAAAATGATTAAGAAAAGTGCAGCAGGTGGTAAAAGTAAAAAAGATAAAGCCAGCATTAAAAAGAACAAGCCCTCCGTAATTATAAAAAAGAAGAAACCAGTTTATGACTACAATGATGTTTCCATAAAAAAAGATTTTGAAGCAGTCAAAGAGGGTATGTCACTCAGGGAAGCCGCAAAAAAGTATGGTGTACCAAAGAGTACTCTACACTGGAGACTCGCTCACAACAGTTTAGAAAATGTTAGAAAAGCACCCAAGAAGAGGAAGCTAGTATTGCAATTGGATTTTGGAAAGCCACGAACGAGGTTTCCCAGTTACCAAGAGCAGACAGTTGAATTGCGTTCAAAAGTTTATGCTTTCTAGCAAGAAAGACAGTCCGTTTAAGAACTCACGTCCAGGAAAATACTAGTACCAAGGATTTATGAGAAGAAATCTTACCTTGAGCCAGAGAATAGCACAGAATTTGACGAGCACAAGAGCCTCTGTATGTGAAAGTGATTTACGAAGTTGGTTTTCATATGTGAAAGAACGACTAGAAGGACAAAATCTATTGGACATAGGTCTAGAAAGAGTATTCAACCTCGATGAGTTGGCTTTTAAGTTAGAGCCAGAAGGAGATAAAGTTATAGCGAAGAAAGGGGCAAGAACAGTGTATAGAATAGTTGGATGTAGTAAGAAGACAACTATAACAGTTTTGTTTACAGCATCTGCGGCTTATATCTTGGCTCCTCTATGATTCTTTTTGAGCTGAAGACAGCACCTAAGAGAAGCACGCTCCAGTGGGTTCCTAAAGTTTGGGGCGTAGAAAATTCAGAAGGTGACTGGATAACTGGAGAGAGTTTTTACAGTTACATTAAAAATATGTTTTACAAGTGGCTCGTAGACAACAACTATACCTTCCCTGTTTTACTATATGTCGACAATCATGCATCACATGTGAATCTCCAACTACTCAAATTTTGTAGGGAAAAGGAAATTGAAATTATTACACTCTATCTGAACTCAACACACATTATCCAACCCCTTGATGTGGCATTTTTCCATCCACTTTAAGTAAAATATAAAGAAGCTGTTGTGCAGTACAAACTTCAGGATGAGATACTTGATTTCAAAATAGATATGGTGGCTCCAGCCCTTCAGATGGCTATCGACTAGATGGACTTCCGAAATGGCATAATACATGGATTTAAAACAAGTGGTTTATATCCTCTGGATCCAAATGCAGTTAATTATAACTAGCAGGATCAACACACTCCTAACGTCGCTCGGTTGATGTTAGGTATAAATGTTCATAGCTCCAAGGAAAATTTAAAGAAAATGATATTGTAATGATATACACAAAAAATTAAAAGGTTGCGCGAGTTTGATTATTTTTCTGTGCATGTTAATAACATGATTCGTAATGAGTTACAAATGTAATATAATAGTATGTATGTATGTCAATTAAAAAAAATTACAGATTAAAAATAAAGTGATATTAATCAAAGTAAGTTGAGTTTATAACAATATTTTTGCAATCATAATATAACACAAACTCAAAATTGTTATGTTTAATGATGAGCTCAGTTTAATATTTATGAAACAGGCATGGTAAGATACGTAGTAAATACACAAGAACGGTTTGTATCTGATTAATATATTATTTAAGTTTTTAGTTAGAAATTACTTGATTCAGAACTTAATTGATCCCAACAATTCTATGTTTGTTATATTATGAATAAAATAATATTGTAATATTACTATAATATTGTATAACTTATATTATTTAATATACTATAATTTACTTTATTTGATTGATCATATTTTTTTTAGATCTGTAATTTTGTTTCAATCGAAATTATTATGTTACATACTATTATTGACATGAACTGTAATATAGAATAAATCAAACTCGGCTAACCGCTTACTTTTGTTAAAAGTTAATATTTTTAAGACATTACTTTTTTTCAATCAAACTTATTAGAAGTATCTGAAATATGGTCTAGAAATAAAAAGTATCTTGTCAAATAATTAAGGGGATGTCGACGCAAAAGCTTCGCAAATCCACCACGGAGTATTTTTAAACTTCTAGACGGTTTTTCATTAGTTTTTTGGGACGACATTCCCTTAAATACCATCACATTTAATTCGTTAATCGCGAGCGAAGCAAGCGATTTTTGCTGGTAATCAATTAAACAATTATATTAACTCAGGAATACTATAAAAATTATCAAACAAAGTTAATAAATACCATATGTCAGGTACAATAGGTTTTCGAAG
>JAZHPH010000812.1:0-21189 GCA_037356405.1 Nasonia oneida | reverse complement strand
TGTTTCATTGAAAAATATTAATTTTAAGCCGAGATATTTAAAAAAAAACGCTTTTTGGGGGTTAACTTTAGGGGAGGTTTTTACCCCTTAAAAGTGAAAATTAGCCGATAAAAAAAAATACGTGTCTCTTATTTTTTTATGTTCTACAACATATATGAAAATCATCAAAATCGGTGAGTTCGGGTTGGGTACCTTTCCTTGTGAGAAAATAAATTGTTGAGTTGCATAGACATGCATTAGTCTGCTAAATTCTGTATATTTAAACGCGATAAAATAGGGGTAGAGCAGTCGTTTTGGCTTAATAGAGAAGAACCAGATTTAACCATTTTTCTCTATTTGAGTTGTCGAGTAGATCCTCTTTAAGGTTTTTTAATAATGTTGTGGTCAGCGTTATCCTTTAATACGACCAGGCACATTTTGAACTTAAGCCGAGAGTACAACGTAGAGAGTGTAACGTACCCGATGTCGGCTGATGACAAGCCACGTTTACCATTTAAGCGCGTGCTGCTATCCTCATGCTTTTACACGCGCTCTAGTCAATTCATTTTGAAAATTTTGAAAATTTTTGAAAGTTTTAGCCTTGCTTTTTAGTCTCAAATAGTGGCCTTTCGGTCGAAAGTGGAATAAAATACTATATGCAATACATGATAAAAGTAGATTTTACCTCGGCTAATTACTATCCTCGTGAGAATATTTTTCCCTTGGGTGATTACCGTCCTCGCTTCGCTCTGGCACCGAAACGCATCCTTGTGCAGAATCTACTTACTTGAACAGTAAACCCAACCACGGAAAAAATGTGCTACCTTCGCCCCGCATTTCATGCACAAAAAGTGGCTATTTCAGTCGAGTGTTGAATAAGCTATAATGAGTACCAAGTCGTGTCAAATTGATTGCTTGCATTGATACCTTCTAATTCGAAACTGGGCGGTAGATATCCCATTGTGGGTAACGATTCGCCTGTGACCGTCTGAATAGAAGCTTTGGCGGCTTTTAGCCGTCCTGTAAATTTCTTGGCTACTTTCGGTTCTACTAATCTGGTCATGTTTCGGAGATCGAAAAGAACTTGATATGGTGGCCTACTTAAGATTACTTGCATTTAATCTCGATTGGCTGCCATCGTGGTGGCTGTAGGGGCGTAACACTTTTTCTCGTTGGAGAACTAAGCTTTCAGGCAGAAGTAGTTCCAAGTAGGATCAGATGGTTTCGGTTCCTTCTCCACAACGAGTTCTTTGGCTTTTCAGGCATCCAAGCCCCGTTAGAGGACGCTGAAACAAGTGATAAGAGTTATACCACATGATATGCAGAGGAAAGTTCGATCTTCTAAGAAAAAATTATCAACAATTTACAGAACTTAATTAAAAAATAATATTTTCAGATTCTAGATAAAGTATTACATACAAATATAATTTTGTTTCATTCTGCTATTGTATATGCGATACTTTTCATTGATTTTGTATTTGTTTACAATATAACTTTCAGCAGTATCGAGCTCAATCACTAGGTGTGCCACTTTTGCTTGGACGCCCGATTTGTCTGTAATTGGTCTTCGGATACTACTTTAATCTGACTTGATTGCTTAAGAGCCAATCCAACTTTTTGTAACTTCACGAAATCTTTCTCGTCTTCCAGCAGCTTAATGATTTTTTTCCTGGTGGCCCAAACTTGCGTATCTGCGTAAACTCCTGAGCCCTCGATGAGGTCTAGTTCATCTGATTGAAACGATTGTCTCGACTCCAAGCTGAAAGTAATTTTCTTCGCAGTTTGGCCCGAGTAAATGGTGTTTAAGCTCCCATGAACCTGGGCTGCGATGCTTTTATCCTTTTCTAACTTCTTAGCTTTTAATCTATTCATCCGTTAACTTTAATGTCTCTTTTCAACATGCAACCCTCTGTTTGACTTTATTGATGCACTCTTGTGACAAAAGGATGTCCTGTTTTGGAGCAAAGCCTTTCAATTTCAATGCTTTTCTGTCTACAGAAAATCCTCTCTTTTTATAATCGGGTGAATCACCACTTGATGAATCCTCAGACTCACTACGACTTCAAACTAACGTAGAAAGAGCACGTCATTTAATTATGTAAACGTACTCACTCCTTAATGTACTGGCCGTACTTCTTCAGGAAGAGTTCCAATCTTAGACTGCGCAAGCATCTGGTGCAGGCCCTCCTGTTTCATATCATTGACTACTGCTTATTAGTTTACTGTGACCTGACGCAAAAGCTTGACACAAAACTCCAGAGACTCGTGAATACGGGAATTCATTACATCTATGGTGTCAGAAGGGATGAGCACATCATCCCTTTCAGGTGCGAGCTGCATTAGCTTACCATAGCCGTAGAAAGTACTTCATGGCCTGTTTCTTAAGAATACTGTTTGACACAGCAGTGCCATATTACATCATTGTCTACTTTGACTCATACGTTGCACTCCATCCTGCAAGGGGTGATACCCCTGGACATCCCGACCTTCGCGACGGAAGCGCTAAGGAACTGATTCCGTATAAGCGCCGCATATCTCAGGAACACATTACCTTAACACATACGCAACACTACTTCTATTTTACTCTTTAAACAAAAAGCCAGGCAAAACTTCTTTCTACAACCTCGAAAACACATAGTCATATCTCATCATTTTTATATAATCACTCGCCTCAAATCACAATTCATTTCTCATTAGGCCAATCAATAGAGCAAAATAAAATTGAGATTTTGCTAAAAATATTTGCAGCAAACCGCTTGTGCCATCATTTAAAAGACAGTCCGTAGATATATGCTGATGTGTTTCCTACTCGCATTAATAAGTTTGTTATTAATAATTTAATGCGAAAAATGCGGTTTTTTTTTAGTTTTTTGCTTATAAAACGAAAACTACTCAATTAATATGAATCTCGTAGATAAGTTGTAAAGTATTAAATTACTAAGTGAAAGAGACGTCGAACAATCTGATCGGTTGACTAGAACCGGAAAAATTCAGAAAGAAACGGAAAATTTGTTGTTTTTCTTTTAATTTGTAACTTTGCCTTTTATGAAGATTAAGAGCTGACAATTAGCACAAAAGATGATAGTTATATCAACTTTGCGTGTGCAAAAGGCAGGCACTGTCGAACTAATAGTTTTTGCGCAATTGCAATTTCAGTTTTTTTATGCATTTTCTTGTCGAAAGCCTGCTTGCGTTAAAAATGGTCAGATTTTAATTCTAATACTGGCATCCAACAGTATAAGTAAGATACTAAGAAATGTATATTCCAAGTTTTTGTATAAATGCATCGAAATTTATTTCGAATTCCAAAGTGGCCTAAGAATATATAGCTTATTTCATATTGCTATATTAGAATAAAAGTTATACGTACCCAGTGCTCAGCTTTGGTGGAGGCAATTTTGGGTTTCCAATAGTAAACGTGTTTCTTATGACAAGAGCTTAAAGCATGGCAAGTTTGATAATGGGATGGACCTTGCAGTATAAGTTACATGATTTTAAACAAAATAAGTTGTATTGCTGTATGTTATTCATGAGCTATATATATATATATTTATTTATTTATTTATTTATTTATTAAACCAAGATGATAGCTTACATAGTATACCTTAAGAATACGCATACCAGCAAGCCTTGTAGAGGTAAACTAAGTTACATGTGTACAAGCTTGGTATATAACAGAAAAAACTTAAGACTAGTACTTAAGACTAAAGATAGTTACATTATCAAAATCATTTCAACAACAATAAACACTATTTACATTTTCTTTTCTTAGAATTTAACAAATTTAACAATTTAAAACTATCTGGAAAACTAAGTATTGGTTTTGATCCAATACTTAATTTTACGTTTTGCCGCGGTTTTGCTTATATCTAATTCCTTGAGCTCATTTGGTAGTGCATTGTAAATTATAATAGCATTATTATAACTGTTTTTATCACTGACTCGTTTTTTGCTCTTAGGTATAATTAAACTTTTCTTTCGAGTAATACTTGTAGACATTTGGAATTGAGTTTTGAGATCTTGATAATGGATTTTAAGGGATTCGAAATTAAATACTTGCTCTAGGTTTAATGGACTATCTTGTATACTAAAAGTATTTTTGTTGATAATCTTGAGAATTTTTCTCGGTAAACTTTGTAATAAATCACGGTTATTTCTATATACACCACCCCAGGCTACTATTCCATAGCTAATTATGCTGTGGAAGAAAGCATAATATATCATTCTTAAAGTTTCTGTTGACATAGTGTGTGATAGTTTGTGAAAAATATAGACTAGATACTTTGTCTTTTTTATTATATATTGGATGTGTTTATCCCATTTCAGATTGTAGTCAATGACAATACCCAAGTATTTGTAATACTCAACTCTAGCTATCTTTCTATTTTGAATTCTTACATCAATAAGTTTCGGTACACTATCGCAATAGCTTCAAAATGTCATACAAACTGTTTTATCCACATTCAAAGATAACTTATTTACCGCTAACCATTTGCCTGTTGCTATAATTGCAGTATCATCTGCGTACGATAGAATTGATTCTATTGGAATCTCCTTTAGCATATCATTTATATATATAATAAATAGAAGTGGACCCAGTATCGTACCCTGTGGAACACCCATACTTATTAGTAAACTATCACCTTCTACACCGTCAATTTTAACAGTTTGATATCTGTTATTCGGAGAGCTTCGAAGGAGATCCAATGCCTGACCTCTAATACCAATACAATACAGTTTATTTAATAACAACTTATGGTCGACTGTATCAAAAGCTTTAGCCAAGTCGAGAAAAGTGACTATTGTTGGTATCGTTTTATCTACATTATTGTACAAAATTTGTGTGATATAGTTTAAAGCATTTTTTGAGCCAATATTTTTCATAAAACCAAATTGGTGTTTTGATATTATGTTATTTTTTTGGATAAAATCATATAGCCTGTTGAAGATTATTCTTTCAAAAATTTTAGCAACATTTGATATAAGTGAGATGGGCCTATAATTGGTAATGTTATGTTTTTCCCCTGATTTATATATCGGAATGATTTCCGATATAATTACTAATATAATTACTAATCACTTTCAAGGACTTAGCGTTTATTTTGTCCACACCACCATTTTTTATTTTCAATGTATTGATTATGTTTTTTACTTCATTTATATTTGTGGGTTTTAGAGAGATTGAGTTAGCATTATTATCCGGCAGTCTGTTTTCAGCATTATTGGGTTGCACGATACCATTACTCAATTTTTGGCCGATCTCACAAAAAAACTTATTCATGTTTCTCGCTATCTCAACTTTCTCTGTAACTTTAATATCATTTTGTTTATTTATACAACTTATGGTTTCATTAGACTTTTTTGCCCAGTTTATTGTTTATAATTTCCCATAGTTTTTTGGGGTTGTTTGCATTTTTTTATCATATCTAATTTTGGCGTTTTTGATAACTTTCTCTAAAATTTTGCAATAGGTCTTGTATTCAGTTTTAAGTTGCTCATTATTTATATCCAACTTCCATAAGTTATACAAAAATTCTTTGGTTTCGCACGATTTAATTATCGCATCAGTGATCCAATTTTTCCTTCCCACCTGTCTAATGCTTTTTGGATTCATTTTGGATAACTCGATACATTGTTTAATCTCAGACAACAACTTATCTGTTGCTAAATTAGGATCCTGCATTGTGATAATTTCATTCCAGTTTCTTGTTTCAGCACTATTTTTTAATTTTTTATAATTTAAAACTATTGTTGGTTTGTTATGTACTATTTTCATTTTATTGAGAGCTATAAATATAGGGTAATGGTCTGTTATTGATAGTTTGAGTTTATAAGTAATTGTATGTATGTTATCAGTTTTTATGAAACTATTATCAATGCAGGATCCCTTAGCAATGCCCACAGGTGGCCTTGTAATTCCAACAAATCCAGGAATATATCCTTTATCGAAAAAATTACACAGGAATTCTTGACCCAAGTGATCGCAATCCAATAAATCAATATTGAAATCTCCTATTACTAAATGATTTTTAATGTTCCTCTTTTTTATCAAATATTTATTTAAATCTAAAATAAACTCAGTGTTAGGTATGCCATGAGATCTGTACATGGATGAGATTTCAATATTGCTATTACTTAAGTCAATTTTCGTATTTACAATTCTAATCCTACCCTGTTGAACAATTTCTGTGCTCTGAACCAAATTTCTATTTACGAATACTATAACTCCGTCATTCCTATTTATCCTACTATCATTGTAGTAAGACTCGTACTCATAGTTACTCCCGATCAGTTCAAAAAAATTATGATTAACCTGCTCAAAAGTTTCAGAGAAAAACAACAGATGGTTTGATGATCAGACTTTCAAAAAATATTTTTACCTTATCAAAATTTGCATTCATGCTTCTTACATTTAAGTGCATAATTATATCATTTTTGTTGCTAATTGTCTTGTTTAGATCGCCAATACCACTGTATGTTTTTTCTTTCTGCATTGAATCCTTTTGTATTATATCTAGATAATCAAAAGTATCCATTTTATTAATTTAAGTTTTACTGCTTCTTAACCTTGTATTTTTTGCTGGAGCAGCAGGTTGAATTGGTGTTCTAGCAATCTTCGATTGTTGATGTTGCTGCTGCTTGGCTGCTTCACTCCTTTCATGTCTTTGTTTTGTTGATTTAGGTAGTTCTTGTGAAGGCTGTTTCATTGTGTTGTCTGTGGTTGTGTTGTATGTATTAGTAGTATTGTCACCTTCTCGATAGACTTGATGTACTGCTGGTAAGGTAGGCCTAATAGGATAGTCAGTGGAGTCTATATATAGGCTGATTTTTTTCTTCAGGATGTTACACTGGTTTGTATCGTTAGCAGCGTGGTTGACGTCAAGCTTTGTATTATATTTGCTGTTTGAAAAAACACAATTCAGACACTTAAAGGCGCTGTTTGTGCAGGTACTAGTCCTGTGTTTTTCTGCGCACTTGAGGCATACAGAACTGTTGTTGCATTTATTACCGTTGTGCCCGAATCTTCCACAATTGTAATATGGATTTATATTTATAGAGTCATGTACTTTGCAATTTTGGTAGCCAACAAAAATCCTGCTTTTATTCTTCTTGATGAATTTGTATATGTCCGCAGGAACCTCCATCAGTACTGTAGTTAAGCCACTGTAATTTCTTTTGTACATATGTAGTACTTGCCCCTTGTTAGTAAAACTCACAAAATTTCTCATGTTTATATCATCCTCTATGTCCTCCATTTCCATGTTACTGTAGTTGTCGATTCCGACAATTTTGATTTTAGGATTCTTCAACGTATCTTTCCTAACCTCACATATACCTTCAAGGTTATGTTTCAAAACCGATTCAGTCAACACTGCACTTACACTATTCAAGCAATTGATAACAAGTTCTTATTTCTGTTTACGTACAAATTTTTTGTTTGTATCTTCTTTTCAGTAACTAAGCATTCTATAACTTTCTTTTTGACGTCCACTGCTTTATTACCCACATTTTTTACAGTTATCTTGAGCATTTTCTTTTGTAACAGTTTAGGAAAACTTGTAACTTCTGTATACGAAAAACTAGCCGCATGGCTTTCATTTTGTTTATTTAGCAATTTTTCTCTAAGTAGTACGTTTTTCCTTCAATTCACTGACTAGCTGTTTCAGAAGAAGGCTTTCATTTTTTATTAGCTTGTACTTTCCTTCAATATTGATGTCAAGTTCATCCTGTTCTGCTGTTGAAACTTCAAGTAGTAGATCTCTCCTTACTTCTTCCGTTTTATTCAGTTTTATTTGTGCAATCAGTAATCTTGTTGCATCGTCTAAACCTTCCTATTCTATTTTTGAGGTTTTTGCACTTACATTTTTCTATTGTTCTGTGTATATGTATATGCCTGCGTGGATGAAAAAAATATATAATTTAGCCAAATGAATCAATCTTTAATGACATTTTGTGCACTCTTATCAATTCTGGCTCCTCGTTCGTGGAGTTTTTACTGGTGATAAATGGCTTTCGCCGATATCATAAATTACTCTGTTCCTAGGTTTATTGGCATTTGAGTAATGCATGACTTTCAACGTTTCATTATTTTCTAGGATAAATCCATGCCCCATTTGTATGTTTGTGACAGGTGGACAGTTTTTAAATCTCTTTGTTAGGAATTGACGAGTTTGTTCGTGATCTTTTTTGGTGTATAAGAACAATTTTATATTGAATGATCGCCCATTAGCCCATGAATAAAGAGCTTTAACATCTAGAATTACTTTATTTTTTGCAGCTTGTAAGCTCGCTCTTGTAGCTTCTCTCTTTACTATCGCTCCAACTCCATCGCAATTACCTTTTCCGTGTGCTGTTGCAAAACAGTGCCATTCAACATCAACGCCAAAATCTCTCTTATGACTCATTAAACTACTCATTTGATAACGATTTTTAAAATGCTGTTTAGCACCATCAGTAGCATATATTACCTTTTTTACTGTGGGACAAACCTTGCGAATTTCAGGTATAAGCTTTTGCTGCATTATGTATACTGCAGTGTCATCATGAGTAGTACAGTCGGACATAGATACTGTACTGAAATGCTTTAGCTTGCCTTCAGATTTATAATAAACAACAGCAGGAAAAATCGTACTTTGATCATTATTAAAATGAAATGCCTGTGCAGCATCTTGGGCTGTAAAAGCATAGTTCTCAGCAAAATCCAATTGAGCAAGAACCTCTTCATCTGAAAGATTATTTTACTTCCTAGAAATAAACTTTGATTGCTCCTTAGCGATGAAGTGATGAGGTATCAACTTTTCTAGGCTAGAACATAAAGTTTCAATAAATTCTTGCGATGTTAGGCATTGTTTTATCAAAGGGTATCTATCGGTTGATTGCCACGTGCTGAAGATGACTTGATCAATATTGAGCTCATCCATAATGTTCTCAACGTAATTAGAAAACTTTTGAATGTCCGGACAAAATTTGCATTCATTCAAATGACAACTTGGTTTGGGATCCTCACATAGAACGAAATTCAAACAATCTTTATAATTCTTCAGAATATTGTTTGAGATTTTTTCTATATTTACTGCGTCAATCATCGCCTTGAAATTTTGGTGTATCGTACATACATAGACATTGTGTGTACCAGAGGATCCTGCAAAGACACAACACTTTGGTCTCAGTTCCGCAAACTTGGTAAGCCCAATCGGATGTTCAGGAAATAACCTCTCTCCCCTCTCTTTTCGCGAGAGAGCCTGCGGGTCGGTTATGACAAATATCCGCCAGTTTATATTGGCCATATTGAATTTTGAAATTTCGAGGTTAAAATAAAATTCAGCGGTCCCTTAAACTCCCATACCGATACTTTAAACTGATTTAAAATCGTTCATTGGGGTAAAATAGTTTTGGTGGTTGTATAATGTCCGCCATTTTGGATCGGCCATTTTGGATTTTAAAATTTCGAGGTTAAAATTTGGTGCAGTGGCCTCAAAAACCCTTATATCGATGCTTTAAAGTGATCTAAAATCATTTGTTGCGGTAAAATTGGTTTGGTGGTGGTATAATGTCCGCCATTTTGGATCCACCATTTCGAATTTTGAAATGTCGAGGTTAAAATAAGATTCAGTGACCCTGAAAACCCCCATATCGATACTTTAAACTGATCAAAAATCATTTGTTGCGGTAAAATGGGATTGGTGGAGGTATAATGTCCACCATTTTGATTCCGCCATTTTTGATTTTGGAATTACGTCAGCATTGTCAATAATATGTCCTATCATGAGTTGTACATGCTTTTTGGTGGGATATTTCACAAATTAGAACATTTTTACTATCGTTTTTGTTGAATGTGCTATGAAAACGTGGGTTTCAGGCTCCATATTTTATGCGCCACATTGGATTTTTGAAAAGGCCAGAACTTTTTCAAAGGCCCTTGACCAGACGGTCATTTTGAGACCTCAAACGTCTTGTTAGGTTAACCCAAATTTTGGGTGCACTGATGGTCCGGTTGACGTGAAACGTCCCATATATATATATATATATATACATATATAATTTTTTAAAAGTTACTAATTCCGAGATGAATCCATGTGTTTATAAACAAAGATTACAATCGATGTTAAAAATTAATTTTTGCAGAATATTTCAATAGGCAATTTAATGCTTTTTTAGAAACAGTATTGCTGAATATATTGTATAAATCATATTATTTAAAATAAGTAAATATATTTTTTCAAAAATCAAAAAAATTGGCCATAAAATGACCATACAATGGTCGGATTCATAAGATAAATATTTTCCTGAATTCAGAATCAGAAAATATATATGCATGTCAAATTTTATTATGATCGGTTGCGTACTTCTAGAATTATGACGGCACACACACACACACACACAAATCCCAGACCGGATGCTTTAATCATCAAGGCTGCAGAAGGAAAGAGCTATGCAGACTTTTTGTCAAAAATGAAAGCGGCTCCGCAACTTAACACGCTGAGAAATAGCGTAAATAAAACACGCAGAATGGTTGCAGGAGATCTTTTGATGGAGCTTAAACACCCAAAAAACGTCAAATCCTCGGACTTTCGAGAAGCAGTTTAAGCAGTAATAGTGAAAGGCGCCACAATTAAAGCACTCCAGCAAGAAGATACCATTAAAGTAAGAGATCTAGACATACTTACCTCAAAAGAGGAGGTACTAGAAGGACTACAGAAGGAAATTGGCGAAGAGAACATCATAGAAGACTCTACGATGAGATCTCTGCGAAAGATGTACGGTAACACGCAGATTGCAGTGATACGGGTACCAGCTCAGATAGCGATTAAAATTACTAAGTTACAGAAGATCAGAATAGGATGAGTCAACTGTAGGATCCGGGTGGCTAACCGCAAAAACGAGCCGCTTAGGTATTATAAATGCCTAGGTTTTGGCCATGTCGGCAGAAACTGCACAGGAACTGAAGATAAAAGTAAGCTTTGCTTTAGATGTGGAAAAGATGGGCACAAAGCAAAGAAGTGTAAGAACCAACCTAACTGTGACTCTGCAAAGGAGGCACAGGTGGGACGAGTGACCACGTAGCTAGTAGCTACGCATGCTCAGTTTACCGAGCTGTAGTAGAAGCCACTGACAGACGAAATAAATGAAAATAGTGCAGTTGAATATAAATTACTGCGTGACTGCATAGGACCTACTGAGCCAGCATGCCTGTGAAACAGAGATCGACATAGCCATCGTCTGTGAACAATACAGAGACCTGGACAAACCATCGTGGGATATGGACAGTACTGGTGAAGCGGCGATATAGGCATGCGGAGATGCCGCTTCCCAGGAAAAAATGACAAGACTTAATTAAGGATTCGTACGCGCTATGGTCGCAGGCGTACACATTTACAACTGCTATGCTTTTCCTAACGCGTCAATAGAACATTCAGACAACTGTTGGACTGGCTAGTACAGGATGCTATAGGAAGAAAACCAGTACTGATAGCAGGCGATTTCAACGCCTGGGCAGTATAGTCGGGCAGCCAAAGGACGTACGAAAGAGGACGAGCGCTATTGGAAGCATGCGCCCTCCTTGACTTGGTCTTAATTAACCAGGGATGTTCTTACACATTTCAAAGAAGAAACGCAGGGTCCATCATAGATCTCACGTTTGTTAGCAGCTGCTTGATTGGCTTAGTTAGTCCCAGGACGGTGAGCGATTATTACACAAATAGTGACCACCAAGCGATAATAATGGCGATAGGAATATAAAAAAAGAGGTCCAACGGGAGGGCAACAACAAAAAGAGTCAGTTAAAAAACGAAGGATCAGTCTTAGTCTTAGTCTGTTCGACGAAGGTGAACTGCGGCGGTCCCTGCACGTGTAGCATGATGTTCGAGCAAGCACACAACCTATTGAGTGTCCTCCTTTTTCCAGGCACCTACTCCTACGCCGTTCTCATTTTTTGAGCCGTCAGCAAACCACACTAGACTATTGTTTAGGAGTTTGTGTGATCTTGTCTTCCATTCTTCCCTTTCTAGGATCACGATCGAGAACAGCTTGGAGAAATTCTTTTCGCCATTCTATCGCAACCTCTTTCTTCCATTAGCGGCATTACTTGTTCCAGAAGTGCCGCATCCTTGAAGTCCGTACAGTTCGTTGATTCCGCTATTCTGCCGAACGTTCTGCACGCATTTGCCCTATAATTACCTTGTCTAGTGGAGGGAGTTTTAACAGTGTTTCCATAGCGACCGTAGGTGTCGTTCGCATGGATCACGTGATTCCTCCTACAACCAATCTCTGCACCCTATTTAGTGCCCCTGTGTGAGTTCTCAACTCACATTTGTGGCCCCATACCAGTGCTCCATGAGTAAGTCTTGGTTTGATGATTGCATCATAAAACCATTTTACTTTATCCGGTTCTATTCCCCAGGTGTTGCCAAAGGCCCTCCTGCAGGCCCAGAAAGTGCCTATCACCGCTGATCAGTGTACCTATTCCGTTTAAGCCTGCGATTTTGCTATTGTGAATCTAAGGTTCTTGGATTAGGAAAATACCTGTACGCACCCCCGCCATACGTCTAGCCAGAACGGGCGAGGCGCTATTACAATGGTGCAGATTAATCTACGTAAACTCTATGGTGGTGTCCGGTACATATCCAGGCTAATTCATATTGTTTACGCTGTTACGTTGCCCCCGATCAGCCATCTTGATCGAGAGCACCGGTGCCCGCATCTACCTCTGTGGTTGCCGTAGTAAGGCCGGGATCGACCTCCATAACCTCTTCTCCCGTCTGTCCCGACTCTTCTTCTGTCTTCTCCTTAAATGGGACGCCATGCGCCCTGCCGTCTCTACAGAAAGGTTTGAAGTCGAGAACTTTCATTGCCTCGACCTCAGTCCTTTCAAGCAGCACCCGAATGACCGTCTTCTCCTTCTTTTTACCCTCGGTGCTCATCGTCACCGTTTAAGTTTCGGTGACCACCTAGGAGTCCGGTGCAAGTGTAGTGTTCTGCCTTTTCAAGCGCTTTACTATGACCTCCGGAGTATGCACTCCAGGGGCGTAGATCATTACTTTGACCAGCTTCTGGAGGTCTTCCATCCCAACAGCCTTGAGTTGGGTGCCCTCCCCACACGACCATTGAGTGGCATTGCTAAGTTACCACTCCTTGTCCTTTTGGTCCTTGCAGTGGAAGATCTGTGTACTTCTCTAGAACAAATTGTTCAAGAAACTTTGAGAATAGCCTCCGTCCGGGGCGTCATAAATACTTCGACATAGCCTCGCATCTTTACCTTCTTACAGTACATTATAATTTTGAAGGCAAATAAGTCCTTTGGAATCAGTTGTACTATAAAATGTTTGTAATACTAGAATATTTCAAGGACACTACGTCTTTGAGAACATTCTAGAAAAACAGAGTATCTTAAACAGTAATACATCTGTTTAAGTGAAAGCTTAAAATAAAATTCAAACACAAAATTCACTTTCAGCTATATTAGTTTTGGCTACAATACGTTAGCCAAGCACAAAATACTAAGAATTAACAACACATAAATTAAAATTCTAAATAAGAAGAGATTCAAATACCATGACATCCCGGACCACTAAAAAATAAATAATAATTTCCAAATAGATCTAAGTCAGAGCGTTTCAGGTTATATTCCCCCTCATAAAAGCCCGAAATTGCTGGACCGCATTGTGACTACGCTGTTTCCCCTTCAACTGGAAGTAACAGCTAACTCTGGAGCGTAGGCAAATGACGAAATCTTTCCAACAATCACCACAGAGGAACTACTGGCTGCATGCAAAAGGGTTGGGAACAACAAGGCTCCGGGCTTGGATAGTATACCCAGTATTGTATTGAAACAAGCTATACAGGTACGCCCCGATGTCTTTGTAGTCATATACAATCCATGTCTCGAAGAGGGGACGTTTTATAAGAACTGGAAGAAGCAACGCCTAGTACTACTACCAAAAGGAAATAAGCCACCTCTAGAAGCTGCCTCATACAGACCGCTCTGCATGCTGAACACCCCTGTCAAGATTTAAGAGCGCATAATCGGCGTTGGAATGGATCAAGTCATTGAAAAACCAGGTGGACTAACGGAATATCAATACGGCTTCAGAAAAAAAACGCTCCACTCTTGACGCCGTAAGCTTAGTAGTCGACATCGCTAGAACTGCAATAGAAGAAAAGAGATAGAAAGGAAGAGCCAAGAAGTACTGTGCTATTGTAACACTGGATGTTAAAAATGCGTTTAATTCAGCCAGCTGGGACAAGATACAAGAAGCACTACGGAAAAAAGGTACCCGCATATATAAGAAGGATTATGTCTGACTACCTGAAAGACAGAACCCTTTTGTATGACACTGATAGCAGCACGAAAACCTATCAAGTAACCGGAGGTGTCCCACAAGGGTCAGTGCTAGGCCCATTATTCTGAAACATCATGTACTATGAAGTACTTAGGTTAGAGCTATCCGAAGGGGCAACGGTTGTAGGATTTGCAGATGATATTGCAGTAGTGGTAGTAGTAAAGTAAAAGTAAGAGGTGACGGAAATCGCTAACGAGGTAGTAGGTATAATCTACGATTAGCTATAGCAGACTAGACTTGAGCTTGCTATCCATAAAACGGAAGCTATCCTTATATCTGGTAGAAAGAGAAAAAAACAATAACACTGACAGTGGATGAACACAAAATAGACTTTAAGCCGACTATTACGTACCTGGGAATCACCATGGACGCCAGACTAACGTTTGAGCAGCATCTCAAGAGGGTAAGCCATAAGGCAGCAAAAGTTAGTTCTGCACTATCGCGACTAATGCCAAATGTGGGTGGACTAACGCAGGGTCGAAGGTTACTCCTAGCCAGTGTAACTACATCAATCATGTTATACGGTGCCCCAATATGGGCAAACGCTAAGTTGGTGAAGTCCTATGCACGAAAGCTGGCAACAGTTTAAAGGAGAAGTGCAATGCGGGTCGCTTCTGCCTACTGAACAGTATCAGAAGATACAGTATGCGTTATCTCAAGTATGCCGCCTATTGACCTTCTAGCAACAGAACGAAAGAACATATAAGAAGGAAGCCGACGTGGTGACAATACTTAAAAGGAACTTTGGAAATACGCGAAGGAACAAACCTTAGCTGAGTGGCAAAGACGATGGGACTCCAGTGGAAAGGGGTGATGGACGCACCGCTTTATACCACTTATTGTTTAGACCAATAGACGACACAACAAAGTGAATTACTACCTTACGCAGTTTTTGAGCAGACATAGGTGCTTTCGAGCCTACCTACACCGCTTTAAGATGAAGGACAATCCAAATTGCCCAGTATGTTTGGAAGCAAACGAAGATGCAGAGCATGTCATCTGTGACTGTTCGCGATACGAAATGGAATGAGAAGAACTCAAGTGTTACCTTACGGACCATTCTTAAGAAGGTTAGAAATTACGGAGAAAATAGATGAGAAGGACAAGGCGAAACAGCTGAATGAAACTGTTGCTAGACAAAGGCCACTAGGTAGTGGATACGAAACGCTCCTTGGACTGATGTAGAGGAAAGTAGGTAACTGAGTTGAGCTTAGACTCCCTCAGCTGATGCAGATGAACGTAGGTGTCGGGCTTGAGTCTGTCCAGAGGACGACAGGTCGATACTGCAGGAAGCAGACGGCTAGACGATGCAGAATGAAGAAGACGGCAGGACGATGCAGAATGATAACATTTACATATATTTTCTGTTTAAAATATTAAGTAGTATTCGTGAAGGATTGCCACTTCATGAACTTAATTTAAAAATTGGAGCTATTATTATGTTAATCAGAAACTTAAGCATAATAGACGGTTTGTGTAATAGTACGCGATTAAAAATTTCTAAATTATTTAGGCACAACACTGAAGCTGAAATTATAACTGGGGAAAAAATTGGAAATAAAGTTTCTATACCTAGAATTACTTTGAAAAACGGTTATTTTCTCATGAGCAATTGTATGTATCATTATCTATATGCAATTTTGCATATATGCAGGTCACTTCTTATGAACATCATGTCCTGCGCACGGACGGAAAGTTAATTTTTGGTGAATTAGGCTTTGCTTATAGGAAACCTTTTTTTAATTGGGTATTTAGAATTTTTAAATCTGTAAATTTGTTCAAAATTTAATTTTCTACAAAATAGCCAGATTACTTTATGAAAAAACCTTTTGGCAAAAAATGGCTCATTAAGAATTGGAAAAAAGCTTTTCGGTCGAATCCAATAGGCGTTCGCCTTGGGTATAAGAGGTTTCTTTGAAACTTTTTATACGGGGCGAGTGCCTGAATAAGATAAATTATTTGCAAATATCATCTTTCATACTCAAATATGTCGTTATATATCGTTTTCTAGGTTTTCGGGGTCGCTGATGACGAATTTTATGTTATTTTTTTTAAATTATATTGTTTAGAACTATATTTTTTAGTTTTTGCAAAAATATAAAATGCAAAATTTCATGGTTCTCACTTCGCATTTGTCGGTTGAACAATACTTTTTGAGTTCGGTGTTTTTGAAAGTATAATTTGACTTTATATTTTTAGGCAGATTGGAGAGAATCAAATAGTTTTCACAAATATCCATGGCAAAATCTTTAGTACCTACTTTCTTTTCGTTGATTGAATTGTAAAGCACCGTAGCATTTGTGATTGATGCCTATATCAGTCTGATAAAAATGGCCCATGTCCTTTTCTTGGCTCGAATTATTGACATCAAGTTGTTGCGGTACTGATCGTGTAAGTCGACTCTACCCATAGAACTGCTGTAAACTTTGAAGGCATTAGGAAAAGGTAATGCAGTTTTTTCCTTGGCTTCCTTATCATAACGTGTCGCGTTCGAAGTAGGTGTAAGGCCAGTTGCCGAAGAAAGCATCGATGGTTTCGAATCCATAACTGTGACAAAATTGATACCACTTGGATCATCATGCGTATCTTTGGATGTTCCTGTACAAGCTTTTACATCAATTTTATTAAACAATTCAATCCTATCTTTTCTTACAGTGCCAGTCACTCGCAGATTCTGATTTTTCAAATGTACCAATAAGTCAGGAGAAGTAAATAAGTTATCAAAGTAGACATGATATTGAAGTCTATTAAGAGGAGAAGTATTGAGCAAAAAGTCTTGAAGCATTTGCAAAACTACTCGACTACCTTGAGTAATCTTTGGTAAAAAATCAACTTTTTCAATTCTGCCACAGTAAATATCAAAGTGAAACAAATAACCATTCGAGCCGCATAATGGTCAGTTTTTGATACTAAATTGAATCAGTTTTCCTCTAATAAATTGCTTGAAACTAATTTTTCCGTAAAACTTTATCATCATTTCATCAATAGAAAGAGCTGTACAAAATCGAAATCCATCCTCAAAATCGTATCCAAATATCGTAATATTTTCATTGAAAATGTTTATAATTTGATGTAAACGCCATGCCTTATCTTTTGCGTCTTCGTTTTCTGGTTTATGAAATTTATCTTAGATTAGATTAGATTAAAATTTATTTTAGATTTTATAGTTTCAAATTCACGATGCCAGAGTTACGACATCAGACCCGAGCAAAGCTTTTGAAGACCAATAATCTCTTTGTGATAATCGTTTGTTAATCATTGTGAAAAAAATAGTGACTACAAATATATAAAAGCGATCTAAAGGCAGTTCATATTCCCGTTGTGACGTAGAATCAATGACATATTTCTTCAGTTCTTCAGAAAAAACCGCTGCCAATTCATTGGCACCTAGATGTTATTTGCAAATAATATATCCAATTATTTAAATTTTGCTATACACTAATGTGACTATTCACATTTTCAGCCATATTTGCATTTTAATAATATATAGAGCCTCAATATTTTGTTTATAAGTATATTTTAACTTATATTATCATAAAAAATAAATCAGAATAGTCCAAAGTATATATAAACTGCACCAAAGCCGTACAGAAAAAGACATGATTTCCTATGAATGTTGTTTCTATGAAGCTAACTCCAAGTATTTATCAAATGTAACGGAAAAAACGGTGACCGTATCGCACACGAAAAATAATAGTTAATCAACTTAGATTATTTGTAACGTTATTAATGAAAGCTTCGAAAATGTTATGATATTCATAATATCAATAATATAAATATTTTTTAATGTACTTGCATTCGGTTTGTTGTTTGAATGATTCTTCTGTTCAGCTTAATTTCATCAGTGTACTATCAAGGTTGAATCAAGGTGGCATCAAGGTTTAATCAAAGTTTAATCAAGATACCATCAAGCCTGATAGTTTCAACAGGGTGCAGTTGCATTTGGTATGCACAAGATGGTGGAAAATTGCATGCAACGTGGTGAGTGCAGGAAAGATGTTCGATTGACAGTTTTTCAAGCAAAGGGCACTTCCAGTCTTCTATGTTGTAGATTATGATAGTTGGAAATATGCCTTGAAGCCATTTATATTTTTCTAATTCGTTGACGTAAATCTCAGAGTCTTTGGAAATGCTGTTGAGTACTCCTGGAAGGTGACAGTACAAGATGTGGCCTGACTTCCAGAGTATCCCGTGGTGGTTAAACTCGAGCCAATAATTATCCAACCCTTCCTTCAACCCTTGTGTAGAAGAATTCAGTAATGGTTTGGTTGGTACTTCAGCGTGACTTGCTGTATAACTTCCACGGTTTCCTCAAAGCGTGGTGTCTTCTGTCCACGACTACGACACGGTGTACAGGAATCGTGTGTGTTTCCTGTATTAATCCTCCGTCTCATGTACCTGTGAATCATCGGAGCGATGCCCTTCAAGTACGTCATGCGACGGGCTTGTCGAAATCTTCCCACATCGTAAGAATGGCACAGCATAGTTACAGATGTAAAGTCTGTTGGCATATACTAGCCTGCGAGATAAGGAACTACTCGCTGGATTTTTTCATCTTTCGACCCTGTTATTTTTAAACTAAGGTAATCGGAAGATTTTACTAGTATTGTCTCGGGTTGAGATGAAATGATCTCCCACAAAGCATCTGACTGAGTTCTGTAGGCTTTCAGATGTATTTACTATCGGACGATACAATTAAATCGGAGGGTCCCCCCTTGCCTAAAACACATCTATCCGGTGAAACGGACGTTGAGTCTTCAGACATTAACTCTGTTGATAGTAAGCTGTCAGTATCGGTCTAGTCTTTGTCCCTATCTGGCGGAATTTTTACACCTGTTTGTGACGACCTACTAGATTTTATATTCATTTTTCGTAATTGCTTAGCTAATACACGAATGTGAGAATACAATAATTGAGAAAAAAAAATTGAGTTTCCAATTACAAGTTGTTTGATGAAACTGTCAATTTGACTGAATTTAGCGAACCAGATGAATGAGATGAAAGAAACATTTTAAAATACTTTTCCGGTTATTTTATTTCGATTCAATTTCTACAAAATTAAATTGTCTCAATTTCGGAAAAAAATTTTGCTTTGCGTTTATGTGTAAAATTTAAACAAAAAAATTTAGATGCCTGGCTAAATAAACAAAATTACAACAAAGTACGTGTTACTTGAATTTTTTACTTTTTTGAGTAATAAGCTGTAATAAGCTTGTTTTTGAAAAAACAACAAATTTTATTTTCAAACCATCAGTTTAATTTATGATGGATATTTTACTTAGCCATGCAGTTACTTAACTAACACGACCGAATCCCAAAAAAGTAGTTTTTAAAATAAAATCCGTTTATTCAGCTTTATATCCGAACGGATATTTATTCCGGAACGGAAAAAAAAAATAGAAACAACGCAACAAACTTAATTTTCAATGATTCGCTGAAATATTTATTTTATAGAAAAAAACCGCCGCTTCGCACGATCGTGCTAATAATGTCTACATTTGGAATAATTCTAATCTATTCTTTCCGTTATAAGAATAACACCTAATTCACTAAGTATTTAAGATCTCGGTTCAGATGTTTCAGATGTTAACGTAACAACTCAATAAACTTATCACAATATTTAAATGCTCGAATTTATATACAAGATTATTTTCAAACAAGAAAGTGTTTACTTGTTTTGTATCCTCGATAAATTATTGTCACAAAAATTATTTTTACTGTCGCCTAGCTAAATCTGAACTAAAGAAAATCATACGAAAATTGCGTAACGTCACGAATATTCGCGACAAGCAGAAAAAGAAACTAGTAAGCAAACTTAGAAAAAATTACAAAGCTCAGTTTAAAACCACAACTATGCTTGATGATCTGTGCGTGATTTTATACCTTACTAGATATACGTTCGATCGAACGTTTAATTCGACAGCTTAAGGGGGCACACCACCTTTGAAATTAAAATCAAAATTTTTCATTAAAAGTTTATAAATACTTATATAAATGAACCAAATTTTTTTTACTATTCTTAGACATAATTACCTTTATTTTGATGGTTTTAGACCTTCTATATACCTCTATAATACCTACGTATAGTAGAGAGTCCATAATTCACTGACCGTAAGATTCCAAAAGAACAAATGGCCCAAATGAGCTCTAACTCCAGGATATTGTTGAAAAGTACATTAGTTATGGTATGAATCAGGGAATTTGATTTAAATTTTATAGAAAAAAAGTTACATGATAGTTATGTTAAAATTAATCAAAAATGCATAAAAAATCAGTAATATGCTTATAAAACTTTTTCTATTATTATAGAGTATTATAGAGGTATATAGAAGGTCTAAAACCATCAAAATAAAGATAATTATGTCTAAGAAACGTAAATAATTTTAAACAACTTCTGCGAAGGTCACTAGCGGATCAGGATAAACGTAACTGGGAAACGAGAATTGTCAAGGAGGGGTTGGCCATATGAATTAAATATCTTAAGACTAACCGCGTATTATATCTCTGCGTATCGATACGCACTGATTATTATCGCGCCTGTGCGGCTGTTCGAGAAACTAAATATTTAATGTGCTTATATTCTTGTAAGAAGGACTTGCATGTCCTTCATACCATTCATAGATTGTCAATCAAACTCATTACGTCATGTTGTATTTCAACCGAACTCATTACTTCTTACTTTGTAATTTCTTCAAGACTGTAAAAGCACCAGGTTCTACCCCAAGGTGAAATTAATAAAAACTCAACTCAACTCAACTCAACTCTCTCCCTATCTTTCTTTCGCATAGCTCGCATAGCTAATTGTTAAACCAGTTTAACAATTAGCTATGCGACCTATGCGAAAGATAGGGAGAGAGAGAGAGAAAAAGAG
>JAZHPH010000811.1:0-21211 GCA_037356405.1 Nasonia oneida | reverse complement strand
TAGAAAAAATTTTTCCGAACTTTTCAAAAAGTACACCTGGAAAAAGAAAGAAAAATCTTAAAAATTCCAGTAATTCTTTACAAATTTTCAAGAACAATTTCCATATTTTACGCGAAATTTTTTCGCTTTTAAAAAAATTCCAAGTTTTCAGAACAAATATCCAAGTTTTTAGACAAAATTTTATGAGTTTTTAGAGAAAATTTTCCGAGTTTGACCCAAGTTTCCGGGATTTTTCTGACTCGAGCAAGCTCAAGTTAACTCGCCCCAAATTAACCCAAGTCGTTAGAAAAATACCCAAAAAATGTATGTTTCTGACGTAAATATTTTAAGACCTTCAACACACCAAAATCTACCCATTTATTTTTTCCAAATTTTGACACAGTCATTTATTATTGGCTATTCGGGTTAAATGTAAAAAATGTCGTCACACAGTAAATGAAATGAATCTCAAAAATGATACGCAGCCAAATGCGAGAAGCAGACTTGGAAATGCAGATTTGACTGCGTCGGACCGGCTTCCGTTCTCACGTACGAACATGATTCTGCCCTCGAGCCCTGGGTAAACGGGACTCGTCTGATTGATATAGTCCGCTACGACTTTGACCACCTGTTGCTCTGCAAAAGTAATTACGCAATTATAACACTCATGCGTGGTGTACTCTACGTCCCGCGGGCAACTCACCTAATTCCTCGACCACGGGTTCATCCGTCAGCATGCTGAACCCATCTCCACCTCCAGTCATAAAGTCCGGCATCAGAACCAAGTATGTCTTATTCATATCCAGGTCCTCGAACGACGGAACGAGACATTTACTGCATCGCGCCCTGACGCTGACGACCCTCGAGTTGAGCGGCTTCGAGAGGTCGTATGTGACCTTACAGGTACCGCAAGCACAGATTAAGTAGACGATTTCACATATGCCGAGATGTATATTTACCTGTAGCCCGGAATACTGTAGGAATGCTCCACCGTGTTTAGTAGTTGTCTGATCCAGCCTGTCGTGCACGCTCCACTCGAGTACCTGCCACAGCTTCTTCGCGTGCAGCTTGACCTTTACGACGTTCGATCCGAAGGGAAAGGCGCTTAGGAGCATCTCCATCGTCACCTGCACAATTTGTTAGACAGACTTATAAGTACCGCTGCAGCCACATGGCAAGCTGTACTCACGTTTTTGTTGCTCAGCTTGTCTGGCAACACAGAATCGTTTACTTGATCCGTATACGTAGCGCCGACGGACGTTCTTATGCCTCCGGCCTGATGGATCGCTATCGCCGCGTCGGTCCAGCCGTCTTCACCTTCGTACTTTTGGGCATTCTGCGCAGAACAACGTTTACTTACAATATGGCGAATTCAAAATCATATTCCGCATTTCCTCACCAGGTGGATCATGGCGTCGGTGAGGAGGTTTCCAAAATTGCACTCTGTGAGGCGACAGGCTCGCTCATCGCCGTCGAGCAGCACACGAGTCTCTCCCACCTTCATTCTCTTGAATTCGACCAGCGGTTCGACCCAGTTTTTCAGCTCCTCCTCGACGTCCTCGGCTTTGGCGACGCCGTGATCAACGAGGATAGGCTTGCCCTCGATACTCGTGATACCGCCGCCGCCGAATTCGAGACGGATGTCTCCCAGGTACTTGGTGTACGCGTAGGCCTGGACGACGTACACTTTCTTGCCGCTCACGGGCTGCACGACAACGGTCGGGTACAGTCCCTGGGCTTCTTCGAGATCCGGCTTCGGGCCATTGTAGAGAAAGGTGTTGGTGTGGCCGCCGATAACAAGATCTACTTCCTCGACCTCGCGGCCGATTTTCTTGTCCACCTCGAAGCCCGAGTGCCCCAGAGCAATGATCATCCGACAGCCCTGCAGTTTAAGCTTCTTGGCCTCCTCCCGAATGGCCGGCACCTCCTCGGAAAATATAACGTTCCTGGCTTTGGACAGAACCCTCGTCTCGGGTGTGAGATAGCCGACTACCCCAATCTTTCGGCCGCTCGCTTCGAGGATTACCGATTTCTTCAATTGCCGCGTCTTCTGAAGTATCGGCACCTCGGAAAAATCCAGATTGGCTGCGACTATGGGAAAGCTCGCGTTGTCGAGGAGGGGTGCCAAACCTTTTGGCCCGTCGTCGAACTCGTGGTTGCCTAGACTCTGCAAAGGATATTCACGCGATTAACGCAACAGCGGCAGCTTCGGTCGTCAAATCGCGCTGATGCCGCGGAAATGGCGGAATGCCAAATCGGCCTTACCGCTACATCCGGCCCGAGTATGTTGAGGAACTTGACGACGATACTCGCGTGGTAGTGGCTGAACAGCTGATTGCCCTGGTAGGTGTCTCCGGCGTTCAGGAAGAAGACTGGCTCGTCCTCGGTGGCGTTGGCTCGAGCTTCTCTCACGATGGTCGCCAGCCTGGCAAAGCCGCCGTAACAACCACCAACCTTGGCGTCCTCGCTCGTGCAAATGCCACCGTCCTTTTGCGCCGTTTCTTCGAATCTAACATACAGTCAAACTTCTGCGTTACATAAGCGGGGAAATCAACACTACTCTTTTAACGATTGTTTTGTCGCGCGTATTAGAAGCTAGTTATTTCTGTACAAAAAAAAAGCAGTAACAGCGGCCAGTTATCGCTACCTTGATCGTTCAAGCGGATCGCGATGCTGAAGCTTTCTTGTAAAAATATAGTTTGCACACTTGCAAAAACTCTTGATTACCTCGAGTGCATGTCGTTGGTGTGGATGATTCGCAGCCTGAACTTTCCATTGCTCGTAGGTGCCGACTCCGCGCAGAGCCCCAGCACCAGCAGCAAACCCGCTAGTATTGCCGTTTTACACATTGTTGGCGATTTTTTAAGAGAAAATTCAAACGATGATTTTATTCGAAAAACGACGCAGAGTTTGCGCGTGGTGTGGGGCTCTGGGCGTGCGTACGCACGTTTACCAACGACGACTAATACGTATACGATCCTCGGCACGTTCGAAAGCCCGCTGGCGCGCGCCTATTCTCGACGCGCGTCTCCTCCTTCCTTTTTCTCTCCCTCTCCATGCTCCCCTCCTCTCCTTCGCTCTCTCACTCTTACGCACATCAAACGACTGCGACGCAAAGATCGCAGCTTGTCCTCCTCCACATCCACTTCGAATTCGGTTTCTTGCGCGAGTTGTTTTGAGGCACGATGATAGTGTCGAGATACTTAGGTAGCGAATGCGATTATTCATTTTTATTGTCGTTTTATCGCCCTGCTGCGAAGCTGTTCAATTTACGAATCAGACGTTGCCACGTCGCATTTTCATGTGCAAATAAAAAGATAATATTTTAGAATGCCAGCAATAAGCGCGATCACTGTGACTGTCGCGACTGTCGCGCGCAATTAATCCGTCCTAACGCAGTACTATAAACTTTGTTGGCCATGGCGCGACACTTTCTCTTCCACCTAGCTAGTTCTTCACCTTTTTGGTCGCCTGCAGTCATTCGTTAAATTAAAGGGAATAATGCACCGCAAGTCTTCCCTTTTACAGAATTTTTAATCGCGCTGTAATAATGTTTAACCTTTGCGCGAGCACTTATCATCGTTTCAATATGAGAAAATTGTACTATAAAATCGTGACGTTATCTCGCTAAGCCAACCGCGAAAATCTGCGTACATTATACACATATATTAAAATCGCATTAAAACGTGCGGGTCACGCGAGCCTATTCGTAATCCTACAGTTTACACATGTGTGCGCTCATCTTCCGTGTATTCTCCGCCACGTGCGAGCCGCTTATTTATTTCAGCACGCCTTCGCGCGTATACGCGCTATAATTTTATGCGGCGCAAGCGCTGGAATGGCAATTTGAAAAATGAAGAAGCACGCGATTGACCAATTTATTTCGATTAATCTTTTCATATAGATCGCACGCAAGGCTACGAATAAATTCTGCCTCTCAAGCTGTTGGGGCCATAAAGGCACTTGGTTTCGATTCGAGAGATCGTTGTAATTAAAAAACGCAGCCTAGAGCTACACAGCCGCAAGGCCACCAATTTCTCGAAAATAAAATCATGCAAGGCCCTCCACCTTTCAAGCTCCAGCTTATATATTACGCAGTTTGATGGGTAATACCCGTAGTTTTTTCTCCTAATCGCGCAACGCGACTGATAGTTGGCATTTCGTAAAAGCTGCTGATAAACACGACGCTATAGTGATTGTGAAATGCGAAATCGACGCGTGATTTTTAATTCATTTAGCTGATAATATAGATAAGATGGAAAGGTGATCGGCTAGATCTGGCCTGCGCGTAGCCAATGCTGACCATTCACCACATAATGTCGCGCGGGAAGCTCGGCTCGCTTCTACTCTGCCTCTTGGCCTGCTGCGCCGGATACAGCAAAGGGTTCACCGCCAATAATCTCGTCTACCCCGGCCAGAATGAGTTCTTCGAGCTGTCGATCGTGCACCTTAACGACTTTCATGCTCGGTAAGCTAATGCTTCGTAGCCTATAATAGATTACGCATTATAGCCATTCCGATTGCAGCTTCGTCCAAACGAGTTTTACATCCGGCACTTGTCGCAAGGGCAGGGATCTCGAGTGCATCGGAGGTCTGGGCCGCGTAGTGACAGCCTCTCGCCAGCTGATGCAGGAACGACCGAACGCCATTTTCCTAAATGCTGGTGATCATTACCAGGGTACGCTGTGGTACAACGTGCACAAGTGGAACGCCACTGTCCACTTTATGAACAAATTGCCACATGACGCCATGGTATTTGTGTATAAATTTTACTCTTACAACTCGAGTTTCGTCATTCTTATCGGTCGATTTTTTTCCTCCTAATATACTCAGATAAATGCTTGTCACGATATCTCGCGATAACAAGTTATTGAAATGCCTGAAACTTGTTTCTTACATACAGACAATAGGCAACCACGACTTTGACAATAAAATAGCTGGACTCGTACCTTTTCTCGAGCGAGCCAACGCGCCCGTCGTCGTTACGAATATCGACATCGCCGAGGAGCCTTCTTTGCGAGGCTACTTCCAGAACAGTACCGTCATCACGAGAGGCAACCAGACGATCGGCGTGATCGGTGTCATCATCAAGACGACCAATGTGAGTCGCTAGATCGAATCGAATCTGCGCCGCATACTTCTAACATAACGCACGCTTGTTCATGTTGCATCTGCGCAGACTCTATCGAGTACCGAAAATCTTAGATTCTTGGACGAAGTCGAGACGGTCAATGCCGAGGCCGAGAGATTGAGAGCCATAGGTGTGAACATCATAATTGTCCTGAGTCATGCCGGACTCGACGTGGACAGGATAATGGCGGCCAACTGTCCCGAAATCGACGTGATCGTCGGCGGACACTCTCACACCTTTCTCTATACCGGTATAATTATATTTACAACCCTTGAAATTGAGTCTTTACAATTGCATCTCATTATGCAGGAAAGCCCCCATTTATCGATGTACCGGAGGACGAGTATCCAGTGGTAGTGAGGCAAGCGGCAGCGGCGGGAAGCAGCCGCGCTCCGCGGACGGTACTGATCGTGCAAGCCGCGGCCTACACTAAGTAAATTCTTACAATGATTCGATTTTTGACGTACCTACGTATTGCAAACGATCTTTTCGGCAGATACTTGGGAAATCTGACGGTGTGGTTTACTCCGCAAGGCGAAGTCGCCGATTGGGAGGGAAATCCGATTCTCCTGGACAGTTCCATCGAGGAAGGTAAGGAATCCAATGATAATAATACTGTATATGCTAGGAGTAATATAATAACGGCGCAGATCCCGAGATCACGGCGGAGCTGATGCCGTGGGCGGAAGTCGTCGAGGCGACCGGCCAGGCGGTCGTGGGTGAGACGCGCAGCTTTCTGAACAGCTCGTGTCGCAGCGGCGAGTGCAATTTGGCCAACCTCATCACCGATGCGATGGTCTACAGCGTAAGAGTTATCTGCATAACAGACCCAATGTATATGAAATACACTTGAATACTTACTCGCAGTATCAAGGCAGAGGAGGGCCGAAACACTGGACCTACGCGGCGATCAGCTGCATGAACGCCGGCGGCATAAGGAACAGCATACCGCCCGGCGTAATCACGTACGCCGACGTGGTCACGGCGCAGCCCTTCGAGAACACCTGGGACGTGGTCGAGATCAGGGGCGAGGACCTCCGCCTCGTAAGTATATTATACATGTTGCTACTACAAGATTTTATATGTAACATGACATCGCGCGCAGGTTCTGGAGGAGTCCGTGTCGCGCAGCTACGAGAAGGACAAGTTCGTGGGCGCTGGTTTCCTTCACTGGGCTGGCATCAGAGTCGTCTACAACGTTACGAAGCCCGCCTTCTCCCGCATCGTCGACTTGAGCGTCAGGTATGCGCATACGATGGAAGCTGCTATAGGTGTGCGCATCGTATCGATGAAAACCGTTTGGTATGATCCGCAGATGTCAGGCCTGTGAAACCCCGGTGTACGAGCCATTGGCTGAGGACGACTGGTATCGGGTGGTCGTGCCGACGTTCGTGCTGAAAGCCGGCGACAACATGACAGCCTTGCAAGAGCGTCACCGCCACCACGAGCCCGGTCCTCTCGATATCGACGAAATCATCAAGTACACCAAGGCTATCTCGCCGTTCAAGTACGAGAACGAGCAGCGCATGCTACTGCTCGGGGAGTGGAGGGGTTGAAATTTGTAATTTTGTCATTTTCATCCATCCACGAGGGCGTTTGCTGCAAATAAATGCGATCGTAAATGCAGAGTTACTCTTCTTGCCTTTTCCAACAACACATGCATATGATTCTCGAGCCGGACGTGCCCGTACGTCTCGCGCTCACAATGGGGCAGCGACGGCCCATATGGTTTCCAAATGCCGGCTGCGCGGCACGCGCGAGAGCCGATTGCAAGGGATAAAAAGAGAGGGGGAGAGACATTTTATACTTACGCAGGCGGCGTCGACGAGCCAGAGGGGGCTTCTTGCGTGCGTAGGGTCGCGCTCTGCCCCGCAGTCGGGTTCGCTCGCCCCCAGCTGATGCCGCCGCGCCAGTAGAGCCTGCCGTAGCTCTCGGCTGTCGATCGTTACGAAATACTCAGCAGCTGCCTTGTTGTTGTTGTTGTTGTTGTTGTCGTTGTCGTTGTTGTCGTTGTTGTCGTCGTTGTCGTCGTTGTCGTTGTTGTCGTCGTTGTCGTCGGTGTCGTCGTTGTCGTCGTTGTCGTCGTTGTCGTCGTTTCTTCGCATGTAAGTATCTTGCAACCTTTTCGCGTCGCATGGATTCTGTATAAAAAAATTAACTTTTCGCAGCCAAACGTATCAGTATGATCCCCGAGCGAGACGACTTCTACCGGTTGCAGTCCACAGCAGCTCCCGGCCCGCATTCGGGGCCTGATGCAGCTGCTGCAGCATCCGGCGCCAATCGACTGCTCATGCTCTGGCGCGACTATGACAATGACAGAACAGCCGCGAGCCAGCAGTCGACCGCCTGGTCGCGATACCGCTGCTATGTCGAGGCGATGCAATCTCAGGGCCAGAAGTTCGACGAGAAATACGTTCTCGAGGCCATGTTCCGCGGCAACGATCTCGTCTACAGGAGCAACTCTGCTTCTACCGCCTCCGTGTAAACGTTTTATTTGTTACCACTACATGTACCTATATAAGAAATCATTGTAACTAGTCGATCCGCAATTTTAATTTAAGTAGAGGGAAAGGTTGTAGAATAACGAAAATAAAGCTACCATTCATTTTACACCTTTTATAACTTGTGTATTCAGTTTTATTATCCAATTCCATCTTTAATAACAATACAAAGTTATCACACGATCAATAATTTCTATCCACAAACTAACTGTTTAACTTGCGCTACTCGCACACTCATTCCTTGTTTTGCTCTTACGTTTATATGACACGCTTATACAATAAAATACATGTAACGGTATTTTCTTGCGTTTGTTTCCGTTTGTTTAAGTAAATCTTTTTTGTTTCCTCTATTGCGCCCGCACAGAATAATACTCATTTGAAGCCAAAAAAATCGATATGTTAATCATCTTTAACTGCGTTCAGAGTAAGTACGAAATCTAATGATTTACGCAGTTGAGATTTGATTTAAGGATTTGTAGATAACAATTTGTCGTACAAACTTTTGCCGTATCTACTTTTCCATATTACTTATACTAACGATTCAAAAAATAGTTAATCAATTTTAATATCTGGTAGCTCTGCTAATGTAAGCAAGTTTGTTAATATAACAAATTGGATACATTAGCCAAATACTTGGCAAAGCAATCTCCTTATTTCAATACAATGTAATGAAAAACAAAGCAAAATATGTATTGCACCATTGAAAAAGAAAAAGCCTCAAGAAGGCAGGATGTCAAGCTCGAGTACGCTCTGAGCACCGCCGTTCTTGTTGTGGTCCTCGACACCGGCCTTAGCTGTTAGCACGGCTGCCGAGTTTCTCGGCAAAGTTGCGATAGGATTCGTTTCTTTTACTCGCTTAACCAGCAGCTGTTCGCCGCCCCGGTCAATTTCGCGCGCCGACTCGGAACTCAGTCTCGGCTTACTACTTCCCTCCTGCAGCTGATGATAAGTTTTTGCATATTGCGCGTTACCAGCAGCAGCAGCAATAGTAGAAGTCGGCAGCTTGCCCCCGTCGTAAAAATTCAGCACCGTTTGCATGGACACGGTGTTTCTGCGCTGCTCGGTATCATACAGAGAGCGAGGATTGAGTGGCACTTCCCGCGTCGAGCCGCCAAATCGCTCCATGTTTTTAAAGGGAAGAAGACAGTCGGGTGGCAAAGAAGGCGGACTTCCCCGACGATTCTGCTGGTTGCTGCTGGAAAGCTGGCGAACAGCCGAAGCTGCAGATGGCGTATAATCCGAGCAGGGAACGCTTTCAGTTATGCGCTTCTCGATCTTGATTTCTGTTACCTATTACACAGATGCGTTCAGCTCAGTGTTACAATTCATTGCGTAAAAATGTTCAGTTGTTTTACCAACCTGATTTTGTCGTATGAGGATGTCGGGTGCCGCTTCGGGCATCGGTTCCTGCGTCAAGGGCGGCCAGGCGTTGTTATTTCCCATATCTCTGTCATACTTTAAAAACTTTCTGCGCGATTTATCGACGTTGTGTAGCTTCTTTCTCAACTTGATGAATACTAGGTACTCGATCACGAAATACTCCACGAACATTGATACAAAGAAATTGGCCAGTCCGTAAGCTAGAAGCACGAACCTGAAGCTCATGTCCTCGGGCAATACCAGTTCAAACCAATCGGCGAGTCCATCGAAAGGTGCGACGGACAAGTAAGCCGAAAATGCGCTCAAGAGTATGAAGGAAGCTAAAAGTGAAATTGTCAGAAGGAAATTCAACACGAGTTGTATAAATTACATATTCTCTTTCTCTCTTACCTAATAATCCATAATTCGTCCAGATGGCATTACGATAGGGTCTGCCTTTGGAGAATACCACTGCAAGTATGATATACTGTATCGAACTGACGATGAATATGGTGTAATTCTCTGGGCAGCCGACATCGTCCTTGTTCTCAGTGCTGGTGCCATTGAATGGCACGAACCAGTCCATTTGCCTGAGGTTCCACAAGCTCAAGTACTGAAAGAACCCAACGATGACGATCTGCGCAAAGAGGCTCAGAATTGGCGTGGCGCTCATTAGACTGGTTAGAGGCGCCGTCTTGTTCAGTGGACCCTCGTAAGCTTTAGTTTTGCCGAAAAAGTAAGCGAATATGGAGATAATGAATAGGTCGATGTAGAGAAACTCTATGTCGGTCAAATTCGACTCGATACTATAGAGCAGCATGACCGAGATAAACTGGGTTAGGGAGTAGGCGGCCATATATTTGAATATGCCAAACGAGGTGACAAGAGCGGCGCGACCTTCGCGCACCACCGTCAGTACGCAGGAGATGTTGGTCTCGCGGCTGGTGAAAGGCGAGGCAACCGAAGACTCGGTGTCCGAAAGCGAGATGCCTGTGTGTGCAGCTTTCAGAGCGCCGCAATCGTTCGCACCGTCGCCAACCATAGCTGTGCAAATTGAGATTGATTAGTAAAAGAATATAAAATTAGAAAAATATGAAATTTCGATCCTTACCCACGTAGTAGCCGAGGGCTTGCAGTTCCTGCACGAGCTGTTGTTTCTGATCGGGAGACATTCTGGCAAAGATGGTTCCGCGAGTTGTCAACTTCGGTATTAATTCTGGATAATACTGTTTGATCAGGGCCCATGTCTTGCCGGTAAGAGAGAACACGTAATCGTTCTTTCTAGAGCTATTCTGCTGTCGACCTTTTTCAGCGGCAGAACCTTGCCGTAGGCTGCGGGATGAAAAATTGATTAATTTAATTTGAAAAAAAATTGCACAATTCATTGTTGGGCAACAAGTGAGCGAGCTTACTCATCCGACAGATAATTGTTGAGCACAGTATCGCCTACTGCTACACCACCACTCTCGATCGTATCCAGACTAACAACACTGTTGATATCCGTGATTTCGCTCAAGTCACCAAGCTCTGCAGCTTCTGCGTCGGCAGTAGCAGCGGTAGGCGACGAGTTGCTTTGACTTGATTGCGTGAAACTTCGTGTAAAGTAGACTTGAGGCTTGGGTTGATTCTGCTGGGTTACCGCAGTCACGGCAATTACTGGCTCGTCAGGCTTAACGATGTCACAGTCGCGGGCGACTGATAGAGCTGTGAGCATGTTATCACCAGTGACCATAACGACCTTGATGGCAGCGTCGTTAAGGGCCGCAATCACAGGCATCGTTTCGGGTTTTAGCCGGTTTTCAAGAATCACGAAAGCTAAAAAGTTGAGCTCCGTCTCGGCAACCTCGCGGGTTATACGCTGAACCTTGGCATAGGCTAGACGTTTTAGGGACTTGTGCGCCAAGGCGATTACACGATAACCCTCCGAGGTGTATTCCTGCAGAACACTGTTAAAGTCGTGTGGAACTAGAAACAATTGTAGAAAAATATAATAGAATTTAACCCAGTTACAGTACTGGAATCAACGTTTTTTTTTTCTTCCAACTTACTGGACTCCGGTCTAGACAGGCTGAGTATCATCTCAGGACTGCCCTTGCAGTATAAGTCATAGTGATCTGCTCCAAGGGTTCTAGTAATGACGCTCATCCGTTGAAGGCTCGAGGTAAAAGGAAACTGTCGAACAATACCAATCTCGACTCCATTTTCCTGCTGCTGCTGTTCCTGGTCTTGTGATTCGCCATCGTGCTGCTGCTCGTTATTGGGCGATGACATCGAAGCTGTAACGAGAGCAGAAGCCGACGAGTGCAGCGGCGGTCTGACGATGGTCGGGAAGAGCATAGAGAATTTCGAGGTATCCGAGACATTGGGTTCCTCCAGAATCCAACCGGTAGATTCGAACATCTTCAGGTCGAGCGGGTCACCAATCAATTGGCCCTCGATTATCGTGATTGAGTGACACGTGACCATACCTATGAGCACCTCGTTCAAGGGTAACATTGACATGTCTTTGACTGGAAGCTGGAACTTCTTTGAGCTGACAGTCACCACTCCCCACATGTCCAAGCCATCCTCAGTTAGTGTGCCAGTCTTGTCAAAACAAACGCAATCAATGGATCCGGAAACATTGATAGCTCGCGGACTAGTACAATAAATCTTGTGCTTCTCTAGACGATTCTGCGCAACTGCATACATAAGGAAATAATACATTAAATCACCATCCCTGTACGAGGAAAAATCAAGTCTCATGTTTCTTACCTAAACGTCCAACCGTCATTGCAGCCGGAAGAGCAGGGGGCACGACTATGGTAATGAGATCAAGCGCCTCGAGGGCGATGTGGCTGGTCGCAACACCGCGCATAGCTTTGGAAATAATTGTGTAAACGACACCGATGCTTGCGATACATGCTAAAAGCTCGACAAACTTGTAAGAGTCTTGCTCGAACTTAAAGTCGACCGGTGGTGGGTACATGATGGAACGAACAAGACCGCCCTTACTTGTATTGAAACCCGTACGGATAACTACTGCCAGTACCTGAAAGCAATTGAATGTATTGCTTAAGTTGACAATTATTATATAAATTTGTTTCATGTGTGCGCTGGCTTACCATCTCGGTACCAAAGTAACGTGTCTGTAGAACGCGAGTACCGCAGTAGAGCGTATGTCTGGCATGCTCTTTACTGTCGTAGATGACATCGCTAGTGGCAGGTATGGGGGTTTTGGTGACCGGCACCGATTCACCCGTCAACATGGACTCGTTCAGAATGCAGTTGCCCGTCAGCAACACAGCGTCACACGGCATTATACATCCATACGAGGGTATGACTAAAATGTCGCCAGGCACTAAGCACTTTGCCGCGACCGTTGCCGTGCTCCCGCTGGCCCGATCACGAACAACTGTCGCTACATCGGAGGATGACACGGTTGAGCGGAGGTTGCGCTGGTTCTGCACGCACATAGGTTGATCAATAAAAAGCACGTGTAAGAAAATTTATTGAAATGAAGAAAGAAAAAAAAATGTCAATGCGCTCACCCTTCGAGTCTGCAAGACAGCCATGACGATACCACAAGCGGACATTGTAAGGATGACCATGGCATAATAGACGTAATCATCGGAAATCCAGAGGCAAAAACTGAATAATTGGAAGACGTAGAAAGGGTTTAGGACTTCAAGGCCGAGAAGCGTGAAAAAGCCTTTGACGGGCACGACAATCTCGTTGTTGCCGTAGACACCGCGACGCATGCTCTGTTGGGCAGCGTTCAAGCCTGTGCCCTGGTGTAGCGTCGCGTTGAGCACACCGGTGTCGAGGCCCCGAAGTTTGAGATACTCGCACCTCTCCGAGTCCCAGATATAGATGAGCTTTTTGCACGTAAACGTGTAAATGCATTGTGTCTCTGCAGCAATAAAGTTGATTTGTCATTTTATTCAAACGCTGAGTTTTACACAGAAAGCCTCTGCATACCTTTAAATTGCCCGCCAGACAAGTGGAATGACAAGGGCATTGGAGTCTGCTCTTGATCCTTATAATCTTGCTGATGCTCGATTGTAATGGCACTGTGATGCTGCAGAGTTTCGGATCGCGAATCATTCAATTTAGCGGGCAATTCCTCCTCGTCCGACAGCAGCACGTTGCCGCTACTGTCCTCGTCCCGGAAATTTTTCCTGCAGATCAGAGACGCACGAAATAATCGTTAAAATGCACGCATTAGACGACTGCATAATATAATGATATGGCCCAATTTACCATATCTCCTGAGATGTGATGGTTTTAATGTTCTTGACGTGATAGCTCGTGTGTTTACCCTGGAATTTCTCTTTCAGGAGAACCTTTTCAGCTTGCTCTAGGGAACATCTGGAATGGGTAGCTAATAGCATGAGATGTGGCACCCAATGAAATACCAGTCTTAATAGTCCACCAGTGATTACAATCAGGAACCAGGTTGCGGCAGTGTATGCTGTATTCCTTTTGTACCTATGCACAATTTCCACAACAAATATAGCTTCTGAAGTTGTATACATAAATTTTAATGATCAAGTATATTTACCCATAAATTTCCATCTGGTCCTCTTCACCAGGATTAACATAATCCACTCCATTCTTCAACTGGAGGAGTCCGTTGCCTCTAGTCCCTGAGAATAATAATGGTAATATTAATAATAATCGTGATAATAAAAAAAGTCAAGTTACATAATGGCAAATGCAGCATTAATTTTTCTGAATCTCTGTTTGCGCAATATAAAAACTATTACCACACTCGATTCATACATGCAGAAATGAAAAAAATTGTCTTAAAGCATTCTCAAGTATGTTCTTCTCACCCTCCAGCAGCTCGGTTTTTTGCTCGCTTTGCTGTTCAACATTATCATTGTTGCTTCTTGTACCAAAAACACTGTAGTTGTTTTTGGTAAAGTTGAGTGACAGCTTATTCGGTGTAGCTGGCATTTTTGAGCATTAACTTTGTTCTCTTTTTCTAGAGATATTTTAATCTTAAGCTTTATTGTTTTCTTATGCCCTATATAATTGTAATTAAACTAATCTAGTACTGAGATAAATGTACAATCTTTGGTTTAACCCTAATGAAGATAAGTAAGAAAGCCGCAATAGGTCAGTTGTGTCAAATGCTTCAGAGTTGCGAATATGCGAATAGGAACTCAAGTAAAAGTTAACTCATCTGCTACCGATACTGCCACCGATCTAGCGCCATCTTGGAGTCTCTACTTGCGAGTCTTTCAACGATTAGCAACATCAGCACATAATAATAGCTTTGCATTTGACAAGAGCTACTGCTATCGTTTAGAGTTCTTTAAAGTTATGCTGGTGTCCTGTTGTTGTTGTCAGTCACCAGGATCATTAAGTTTTCTCCACCCAATTCGTGAATCGATGATGGCACGTTCAAATTCGCTCATACCGTGATGTAATATCAGAGCTAGTACTTGTTCCAATCCAGCAGCACTCGATAAGAAAAGGTTTGGATCAAGCAGGAAGACACTTGTCGTCAGTGGAAGCGCAGCAGCTGATAAAAGTTTATAAAGATCTCAAAAACAAGAATACGGTAGATGGTTTTTTATTTTTATATTAGTCATTAGTCAGGAGAACAATAATAATAATAATGTCTTGTGCAATCTCATGATTCAATATCTTATCTATATGTGTGTGATAAAAGTGGTATTAAACTGATTTTTCAATTTCAGTAAAATAACGAATTAATATGGAAAGGTTTGTCAAATTTATCAAGTTCTCTGCAAGACTAATGAATAATGAAAAAAATAGGGAGGCATCAAAGAAGAGCACTGGGCATACCCTGTTCGAGGAGCTGCTGTGACTGGAAGCCAAGATGTAGCTTTGTCAGCGCAGTCAATCTCGTGTAGCCTTTCTTCCCAATATGTTCACTGCTGCTGCTGCTGCTGAGTGGTCTGCTCAAATACATTACGCTTTATGAGATGTATCCCAAATATGCCGCTGACTAATTGAACGGCTTGCGAGAAATGAAATTGAATTGATGAAGACCACTTGCGCGCGCGCGCGCGCGCGATTCAGCAAACACGCACTCTGATGTCTTTTAATTAAGAGAAATGGAGCAAGTATAATATAGTCCCTACAGCGGCGACACTTTCAACGGCGTTCGCTCCAGCTCAAGTTCGTCTTCTGGGACAGACTGTAGGAAAAAGTCAAACTGAAGAAGAAATTAAAAGACACACGACTCTCGTAATAGTCTTGTTTCAGCGTGGGGGCACACGCACGAATGCCGAATACACTACGACGACTCAGACGATTCGCTCGAAGACAGCTGATCCCGCCGCCACGGGACTTCTAAGAACACAAAATTCCATAAGAACGTGGTCGTTCATTTCTTCTAATATTCTGTTCATGACGCCGATGCTCTTGGAAAACGAAGCTGCGGTAACGTTGCTGAATACTTGGAGATTTCGCTTCCTACTCCTGCTGCTGCAGTCTAAGACATCGGAGGAAACTGGGAAGCGCTGAAGCAGTGTAGTACGCGAGGACGAATCGATGCGACCTTCGCTGGCGATGAAGATAAAATGCTCTACTATCTCTCAGCAAAGCTGTTGCGGGAAGAAGTTTCACGACGACGTACTTATTTGCACCGCTGCTCAGCACACCTGTCGAGGATCCACTATCTCAAGTGCACAGAGTGAGATAGCATCGGCACAGCTCTCGAGAGCTTGGCTTCGCTCGACGTTCGCACTGCTGCTGCTGCTGCTGCTGCTGCTGCTGCTGCTGCTGAGAATCTTCGGGCCTCGGGACCGCAGCTGCGTGATACACCTAGCCTTGGCGCAGAGATTATTGCAACTAAGCGCGCTGGCGTATCACGTATCAAGATGGCGAGCGTTAAACAACCGATGCACACGCGCGCGCGCACATTGACGAGACTGCTAACGCTATATGCGAGCTCAAGAGTTCAAGAGTACGGACAGAATCCGCGGACCACGCGGTCGATAGTTCGTTCGCCTGCAGCTAAGCTCGCGATGGTCTACCTCTGCGGGCTCTCCGCACTGACGAAACAGCGGAGGGGGCGCGAACGCGGATGAATCAGATCAGCCCCTCGCCTCCTCGCGGCGCTGTACTTAGGTATAGCCTATATATATATATGTCATCGGCAGAGTCAGCATCAGATACTTTGTATATAGACAGTGTTAGTGTATTCTTAGTAGCAGACGAAACAACTGGTCGGCTGCGGCTTTTCGCCGACGACAATGTAGACCGCTGACGCAGGTATAGTACGAAGCCTATATGCACTTATGTATGCCTATGTATCCCGCCGCCGTGCGAAAGGAGGGTCTATTCTCGGCTGTGTTCTCTCATCACTGAGCCGACTGACTGAGCGTGCGGCGACACGCACTCGCAGGATGACGCTGCGGCGGTGGAAATACCAGCAGCGACGTCGGCGGACATCCAGAATATAACCATACCCGGCAGCACTGCTACTCTGGCTTTTTGGCCGTATATTCTTGTAATAAACGAGGTGCGGCTGGTCTTGCACTGTGTGACTGTGACCGCTGTTCGACGACACTATGCTCGGATGCTCTGCGCGGGTGGGCGCATGCGCGTAGTTTTAGCTTGTGCGCGCCGCATAGGAGGTTATATCGGCGGGCACAGTCGTCTGCTACTGCGTACGGGCACGTGTTTTCCCTGTACCCCGTCACGCACGCAGCTCAAGCTCGTTGCCATGCACAGCGGAAAAGCAATTTAAAACAATTTTAATACAGACGTAACCGACACGTAAACGCCTTAGCAAAAATCAATTCATCCACGTGCATTAGGCGGGCTCCCCCTCCCGAAAAAATTCCACAATGCCTCGTGACGCTCGCGCTCAACTGATCTGCCTCGTACGCGAAATCCTATACTTGTATGACTCGAGTATTATAGAATACCTAGATGCGTGCGCTGCGGATACGCTGCGACGTATCAGTGAGGTTTGCAGAAAGAGGAATGGCATCGGAGTATAAGTAATAAGAGTGAATGTTACTTCGCGCGACTTCATGCTCCGAAGCATTTACAGTCTCTCGTCGCGAGCTCTCGCGCACAGCGAGTTATATAAGTAGAGGGGACGATTTATTTTCGGAGCACGTGGGCAAGGTTGGCCTATTCGCTGCGCTCCTCATCAGGATGTAGGTAGTCTATATTATACCCGCGCGGATCTGCTCGGGCCTCGGGTATAAAATTTGCTCGAATGTCGAATGAGGTCTGAACTTCTGATCTGTCGTGATTTAATTACATCGATATCGTCTCGCTAGCTGAGCCTTAGCACCTGCAACCGGATTCACGTCAGTGAATCTGGGTCATTATTAGGCGAAGGCTTGCTAAATACATAGCTAGCATAAGGCGATGTTGACAATTACAATAGCGCAGAAAAAGACGAGTAGTAGGTATATGATCGGAATGCCGCTCGTTATACAGCTCTTCTCTTGTTTATTTCTTTCAGGCGCGGTCAAACAAAGAATCCCTGCTGAATTTATGTTATCGCGCATCGGCCGATTGTTATTCAAAGTAATATATACTTTGAGTCGTGCTGCGGAAAAACACCGATAAAGCGGAAAAATTGCGTTGGTCAACTGCAGCAGTGGACAGCATAAGTGAATTCGTGCGGACTGCACGCGAACGATGCAAAAAACCGCTCCAGCGCGCATGTATATAATAGTATATGCAGCGCATTTTTACTGCGCCTCGTCAACCGTCATAAACGATCGTCATAGGAAAATTATACGAGCTCCAAGAACGACCGCGGAAAGTAATCAGCAAAGGCGTAAAGTCCAATAGTCCACTCCCAAGATAAAACTTGACACACTTCAAGAGGGGATAACAAACTTTGGAGAATCTAGTGGAAAAAAGAAGAAAATAGAGGAGCGATCGGCTAATGGCGTGTATGCATCTGGCTCGCGATCCCGCATATAGGAGCGGGCTGCGCATTCCGATAAGCCGCGGCTCGGTAAAAGCTATATGAGTACGGCTATTATGCCCAATAATTAGGCGCGCGCGCGCGCGCGCACGTGTACTTTTTTATATTTAGGTGCGCCGAGGAGCTGATAAGCATCGTAATACGCAGGCAAATACAATAATCGGTTGATCTGCTGACAAGATAAAGGGGATCGTCCGCATGACGATAACTGGCGAGTGATCGCGCCAGCTGCCGGAATCCGGCTATGTTTCAGAGCGACAGACGCCCGGCTCGAGGGGGGGGGGCAGGGAATCACTATACATGAGTGCTCGATGCGAAGGACGATAGCGAGAGTGAAACCCAAACGCGCATCTGCGATAAGGGAAAAATCACTCACCGTCCATAATGTCCATGTCCGCGACGAGAAGGTCCTGTATGCGTATATCAAACAGTGGCGGCTCTCGAGCTCAGCGGTTCGCCGGCAGGAGTCTCAACAGCAGCTGATCACGAAAGTGAAAGCACAGCCTCGGCTCACATGGCGCCGGCGGGCGGCGAGGATGCTTTCTGCTCGTTCCGGCCGCGGCTGCAGGCCAGTCCAGTCAGTAGCCGCAGTTGCGCCCACCGTCGTCGAAGCTGCTGATGCTGATGCGCGCCGACATCCCGACAAGGACTGCACAACCGACGACGATGCCCTCGGCTACTCGCGTCGTCGGCATTTTGCGTGCGATAATGCCTAAGCGAGCCAAGAGGATCGATGTTTGTCGGCGCGGCTTATCGGCTCCAGGCGGCGCGAGGCCTTGTTCCTTTGTGCGAGAGCAGCCGACTACTTTTCCTGTGTGTCCAGAGATCAAGGGGTATAAGACTTAGCGTCGCGCCCGTAACTGCAGCGCACACATATCGGGCAGCAGCCGCGACCCGACGAAATTCCTTATCGGCGAGAGATACGAGTATTGCCGAGAGCACGTAGACACACTTGTTGCTTATATTGCCAGTTATACTGCAGGACGCGCCGCGCCGCTCAGAAAAATGCAATTATTCAATTAGTCGCGTTATCGCGGGCAGGGCACGGGCGTACGGATCCAGCGCGCGGGTGCGCGTGCAGCAGTTACGTAACTGCTGCCGATATGCCGCGAGAATGTTTAATTGTCCAACAAGGCGCGCCGGGTGGAATATCGATGGTTTGCCGAAGCTTCGAAGAGAAGGAGAGGATTGAATGCAGAATTACCTCGTTCCCGCGCGGGCGCAGTCTGCGACGATCGCTGCTCTGTGGAAATCGGCCCGAGTATAGCCAGCGGGACTGTCGGCGGCTAACTGATCGGCCCGCGCTCGAGCCTCGAAAGCCGCATAGACCGCCGAGATCCCTCTCTCGTGCGTGCGACAGCCAATCGCTTTTAATACGTGCGCGCGACTCTAGCTGCTGCCGCCACTGCCCCCCTACCGCTTGCGCGACCGAGATAGACTTCGCTTGGCCGTGTCGACGACGCTGCACGCAGCCATTTTCATTAATTTTCCGTCCTCACCGGCCGGACTTGTCTGCGGCCGCGCGTACCTGCGTCTTGCTGCCGCAGGTATGCGAGGTGAAAGTTTTTTGCTCCAGCCGAGCGAATGCTTCGGCTTTTCGATGCATAGGTCGGCGCGCGACTGCCAACATTTTTGGGTGCATATGGACAGCTCTTTAACGTTTCATCGCTTTTTATTGCGTAAATAATAATCAACAGTGGGTTCATCGCTTCAGAATCACATACAATAGCTCCTGTACGTTCTGAGCGGATCGAAGCTTTTGTCACTCGTTCGTTCTATACATTGGCGATATATCGTGAAAGCGTTTTTCCTTGTTACTTTATATATGTATACATGGTGAATATATTAATTTTTTATCTCTATTTTGTTAGGCGCGCGTGTATAGGTAAAAATTTGAGAGAGAAACTATAATCTATACAATGGACATTATCCCTAGAAAGTACGAAAGCATATTTTAGTGACTCGGCGCGCGCATACATCCAGTATAGGTCGTCCCCGCTGTACGAGGGGGCTCTTCATAAGTACACACAGTTGGGGTGACGTAGTTTTATAAATTAATGACATCACCTCAAACGATCTAGAAACGAATTCATATCCAAGCCGCACTCTCGTTGCTTACCGCCGGTACCAATGGCGGCCACCTCCTTCGTTTTCGATGGGAAATTGAATTTCGTTCTCTCGCGTCTACAGCGTAAAGTTAGAAAGGTTTATTGTGATAATTAATATTGTGATATTTAATATGACTAAATGTGATATTTTCTGATGGTATTTTTAGCAAAGAATTGTTTTAATCTGTGTAGGACAAACAATTTTACCTTCTAAAATGCTGTAATTATATTTTTTTATCTCTATGTGATCTCAAAACGAATCGTATTGTTTTTTGCTTTGAGCAAAATAAAGATCTATCTATCTATCTCTCTCTCTCTCTCTCTAGAAGGCTACGCGGACACGCGCAGCAGTCTGTTCCGCGGAGTCGCGACGCGCTCGCCCCCGATGCCCCGTGATCCGACGAATGCCGATCGAGCGCACTTCTGCCAGTTGCCGTTGGGCCAGATTCTGGTAACTCTCTCCCGCCCGAGCGCGCGCGAGGCTCAAAAGTCCTTCTTCTTGGCCTTGTCCGCGGCGAGCAGGGCGTTGTCGTTGTAGCTGATCTCCTGGCCCGCCAGAGCCGGGTGCAGGTAGTGCGACTCGACGTCGATCTTCTCCTTGACGCCCGAGTCGAGGACGAGCGAGTGGTGGGGCCCGGTGCGGTGGAGCAGCGACGCGGCGACGCGCAGCTGCTGGTCCTGCAGCGAGGGCACCTCCTCGTCGTCCTCGTCCTTGTGGAGCTCGGGCAGCGCCGGCGCCGGGGGGGCCGGCGGGGGCCCCGAGGGCAGCCGCAGCAGGTCCTCCGAGCCGTCCTCGTCGTTGTCCAGCGGCTCGAGCTCGTCCTGGTTGCTGTACTTGTGCAGCAGCTCGCTCAGCTTGGCCAGGAACTCCTTGGCCGTCGGGTTCTCCGTGGCTGCGGGAGCTGCTCGTTAGTGGCCGTGCGCGAGTTACGAAATAGGCAAAAGCGCGACTCACCCAGCTTCTCGAGCTTCTCCAGCTTCTCCAGGCCCTTGAGCTTGCCGAGCCTCTCGAGGCCGGCGGCGCCGGCGAGGCCGGGCTCCTTGAGCTGCTTGAAGAGCTGCATGAGCCGCTCGTTGGCCTTGGGGCCCAGGGCCGGCCTGCCGGCCGCCGAGCCCTGGAGATTCGGATCGAGCAGCAGGTCGGGCGTCTCGTGCAGCCCCGAGACGGCGGGGCCCGTCGAGCCGTCCGTCGGCGGCGCCTCGCTCGGCTCGCCGG
>JAZHPH010000810.1:0-21219 GCA_037356405.1 Nasonia oneida | reverse complement strand
GCGCTGTGTAGTGGTGATAGGCACCCACCCGTCCGATCTGGACGACAACGCCCAAGATCCGCTTAGGGTAGCGGCATTGTAACAGAGATATGGTTCTATATAACGTAAAAATAATAAAACTTGTTTACGCTGACAAAATTTATAGCAATATATAGCAACCGATTTCAAACATCAAAATCTGATAGTATTAAATAAGTCATTGCAAGCGTTGAAACACGAAGAAGTATCAACCAAATAAGCATCAAGCCAATCAGACAAAAACGCTATAGCGCGTTTCAGCGATGATCTTGTTGGTTCAGCTGGCTGTCGACACTTCCAAGGGAGAGAAATGCGGCAAAGATAGGCTCACGCTTACACCGTAAGGTCAACGAGCGCGCGAGTGCGATATCCTTTCGCAAGCGAACATATGCGCAAGTCGATAGCTGCGTTTTTCCGTTTGCTGCGTGCCTTTGCTCGATCGCAAGCGCGCGTATTTATAAGAGTGAACTCATTCTCCGGCTACGGATTTTCGTTGATCGATGGGCAAACTTTGCTTCGGATTTAAATCAATATTGGCGCGAAATTCAAAATTCCATCATTACATCGCATACATCAAAAAGTTCCGAGAATCGTTCCCCTCAGGCCTACGCATTGCATAAACAAAAGCTTAATAACGAAGCCGGCAAAAGCCGTTTGCCTCCTCCTCGAACTTCTTAGCATGTATACGCGGTTCAAGATCTCAATATCCCTCGCGATGTTCCTCCAAACAAAAGAAAATCCTCCTGTCTCTAACCTGCCTCTCCATTACCTTTGCGCGGCTCTTGACTTCTGCGATGAAAATTTAATAAATCCGTAGACACACAGTGGGAGAGCAAGCGAGCACGGAAGAAACCGCGCGAGCCAATTTACGGATTTAAATATGCGCGGACGAGCGGCGAATACGAGATTCGGCGAGAGCAAAAAATGAGAATATTCGGAGAGATGGAAAAAAGCGAAGTGCGCGCGCGAGAAGCAGCCTAGGGTGGGAATGAGAAATGACGGAGTATTCGTAAAATGAATGCCGACGCCAGTCTTACGATCTGCCTATTTATCAGGGGGTGAGATATAGCTTTGTTTACGCAAGTTTCGAATTCGAATGTTCTGTGGCTTCCGTGTTTTGAGAAGTTTTCTTTGGACGTATCGATTTAACGTTATACATTTAAAATATCCTTTAAAATGAAATATTGCGCGATAAACACGATTAATAAATTGAGGTACCGCAAGGTATTACTATAAGGAAATCTAATAAGCGAGAGAAAAGATAGTTCGATGAATCACAATATTTACATACAGATTGACTTTTACTCTCGGCCTTCTCGCTCCAGCTGTACATAACGCTTATTATGTCTGGCGCGACTCAAGCTCCGCGCGAATAATCGCCAAGATTTACGAGCTTTAATTATGGCGTATAGAATTCTCTTGAATTACCGTCGTACCTCGCACATTCGTTAAATTAATATCGGCCGTCGGAGGGCTATACCGACGGGGATTTCGAATTAATTGCGAGGTATCGCATTCGCTCTGATGGGTATTATACAAGGATATTGACTTACAGTTTCGCAAATTGTATCAACATATTTATTAAAGCTCGGCTTGATAAACGGGCTCTGGAATCAACAAAAAAAGTTCCATAATCGAATTATAAACACGTTTTCGATCGGCCGAAACGAACCAATTATACGATCGCGAGGAGAGAAAAAAAGAAAAACTGCCGTCGATTCCAGGCGTAGGAACCGCAGAAGCAGTCTCGCGATTCATCATAAGTTCGTTAAAGCTCGAACGGAATTACCCCCGGTACAAATCCGCAGCAAGTGTTCCTCGCGATTTAATCCACCTTGATTACATCGCGAATCGAACCTATACAACCAATATACAGTCAGGGCTATGTGTGCGTGTGTACGGCTGCGAAAGCTCTCGCTGTAAATCTTTTCTTCGTCTGCTCGAGCTTTTTTCCTTCCGCACGAAAATCCGGACAAGGCCAGTAATGAAAGCGAAATGGAATTTATCGGCCGTATAAATTGTCTCGGCCCTGTGTGTCGTCGGTCTTCTTGTCCCGGCGAGAAAGGGCATTATACCGTTGGTGTGTCCTTTATCGGCTGTTGCAGTAACGTCGTTACGTCCCCTGTAAGGGAGGAATTATTTGACGCGCAGCTTTCGAACGACGCTGAAATTGTCGGCTTGTGCACCTAGGAGAAGATTTTTTAGAGGATAGAAAGAACGTATTCGGATTATTTGCTCTCGTGATGGAGATATCGAGAGGAGGACGTTACGACGAGGAGATAAGAGTTTCCGAAATTTCGACGTTTGCGTTGACATACGTGTAATCGAGACAGAGTGTGTGTAGAAGCTTCGAGATAAGGATGGATGAATCACTGAGCCATTATTAGCCCGAGACTTAGCCGGGGATGGGAATTTGATATTCTTGTTTAATTAGACACGGCGTAGTGTACGCAACCGAAGATCAATGGATCTGGATACCCTAATAAGGAGAATCGAAAAATCAATACTTTATAGGGCGCCGTGTGTGCAGTTGGCTTTAAATTTTGTGATTTAAGAGTACGAAATGTAAGGAATGAAAATTAAAGTTGAATTTATTGCTACACTAGCTACTAATTTTATTGACGAGAGTAGTACACAGAGTCGTTTTGGACGAAAAGACAATTTAGTCAATCATCTTTTGACGTTCGCCTTGAACATTGTTGGCTCTTGGAGTCCGCAAGCACTTTTGCAATACGTATGCTTTTTCGCATACGCCTACGTGATTTTCGGCTGTGAAGAAAAAATTTTTGAATCAATGATCTTGACGTCTATAATTAATAACAAAATATGAGAAAAATTAACAGTACTGTATACCTTCATCAACGCAGTAATCGATTTTCTCGTAAAGTTTATCCTTGCTTATGAATGGAGCTAAACGTGTTCTCATTCTTCTTTTGATTCCCCTCGCATCAATGATTCCGTGTTTCATCTATAATAAAAACAATTATTTTGTTAATAAATTAAAAAAAATCATGTAATTCGACAAAATATTTCACTGACGGATCCATTTTTCTTCATGATACACGCCGTGACGCAGCCAAATCTAGGGTCCTGGTTTTTTTTCATCGCATAAAACTCCTCTATTGACAAAATATTTATAAATCATCAATGAATGAAAATCGAATAATCGAAGTATACCTTTGGTCAATCCATTTTCATCCAGACAAGCATTTTGGTATTCTCTGTATCTGGCGGAAACACATGCCTTTAAAAAAATTGTTTTTATGATTACTCTAATTAAAGTTCATATGCTTCATCCTTCAAATTATTATAACTAGGAATGAAGGCGCGCTTCGCGCGCTCTTGATTCTCTCTCTGTCTAATAACACTGGTAGAAAATCTACCATAAGTGTTGGGCGGCACACTAATGAATGCTAATATTTTATAAGCATGTAACATGTTACTAAATCCCTCAAAACTATTTTTTAATAAATATATTAATAATAATGATGTCGTCATCATTGGTTTGAATAGTGAATTTGAAGAAAAGTTCAGTATAAGAGTCAGTGGGTTTGTCTGTCATTACAATGCCATTTATTTGCATTATAAAAAAACTATACAACTGAAATTTTACACAGATGCTTACTATGCTACCTAGAAAACATGTAACCTATATGATTATGATTTAACTGTTTTTATTCATATTTTCACATCGAGGCCCATATGAATTTTTTAATTTAGCGTATCAAATTTTATTTATAGCCAGTTACACAGAAGCTACCATCTCTAGCACATTGTATTTCTGGTTTCCAGTGTATTTTTACATGAAGAAAGTGATAAGTATTTTAACTTTTTTGTCAAGGCATTAATTAAAATTTTGACTTTTAACAGTTGTGAGAGATTTTGAGACCGATTTCTCCATTTTTGCATTTTTTCTCATTCGAAAACTAACAGGTCTAGAAAGCTCATATTTTGCATACAGATTTCTTTTGTGATTGTGGAAAGATATTTAAAGTTGAATCGACCTTAACTGAAAAACTTCTGATTTCGACTCCGACACTGGTGTGAATGCAAACTCATGCTATACGACTAAATAATTATCATGGGTGTTGTAGTCGAAAAACAGGTATCGGTCTCAAAATCTCTCACAACTATTAAAAGTCAAAATTCTAATTAACTAAAACCTTGACAAAAAAGCCAAAACATTTATCACTTTCTCCATGTAAAAATATGCTAGAAATCAGAAATACAATGTGCTAGAGATAGTAGTTTCTGCGTAACTGGCTATAAGTAAAATTTGACCTGCTCAATTAAAAAATTCGCATGAGCCTGGATGTGAAAATATGAACGAAAACAGTTAAATCAGAATCATTTAGGTTACATATTTCTAGGTAACATGTCTTGTAGCCTTTTTACAATTCAAAGAGCATTGTATAATGATAGACTTAAACTTACTGACTCGGATACTGAACTTTTCTTTAAATTCACCTCTCAAACCTCACTGAGAGCGACTTTGGGCACAGAGACACAGTATATCTTCAAACTCTTTATTCTTTTAATTGAAATTCTCACTGACATTAAAAAACAACTAAATAATATTCACACACTTTATTCCTACTTCATTTAGGGTTAGGGTGCCAATTTTCAATACACATGTAATACTACACACTCTTGGTAATGATTAATTTTTACTCAAATTTCTTGCTAGTTATATTACATACATTTTATCTGTTATCAAGGTTTCTACATTTCATTTTAAACACCTCAAACATTTCTACCAGGGTTATGAGTTATGACTGTTTTGAGGGTTATGAATTTAAAGCGCGGTTCTGATCTCGTTGCCTAGGTAACCAACCAGTAACCAGTCAGAATCACGTATTAAATGCTTCACAACAAAGGCCATTATTTTTTTAAGAGAGGACCATGACGATGCTTAATTTATCTACAGAAATGATTTACAGAGTACTCAAAAATTGTGCGAGAATATTCAATATAATATTTTTGATACCGTGATACACTTGTCTTTATTTACAACTATGAAAACTTACCACTGCACTGAGAACGACGAGGCACAGGACAACAATCTTCATTTTAAGACGATCACTCTTATTATTCTCAAAAGTAAAATGAGAGATTTTTCAAGATTTAATATTTATACTCTTTTCACGAGCAGAATTATTCACTGGTGTGTACTTCGCTACAGGAAATGTTGCTGCAGAGATAACTTGGTAATTCCAACGTAACCAAACAAGCTGTAATCGATTAAATCACTTGGATCTCGGCAATTGTTGAAGTATCGTGTTTTCGTACCAAACACGGTTTTTCGTGTTAAAAATGAAAAATCTTTTGTTGAAAATATTGTCAAAATTGTATGATCAGCGTATAAAAAAAGTGAAAAAAGTCGTCTGTACATGACGAAAAAAATTACTGATATGTTTTGCAATCCACCTCGTGTTTTAAGTGGCTTTAATTATCTCGCTGGTGTATATAATGTATGCTTATTCCTGAAGAAGCAGCATTCGCACAGAAAACTTTGAAGTCTCTTCATTCTTATGCTTAACCAAGGATTTCAACATGAAGACCATAGTTTTCACACTCTGCATGATGACTGTGGCAATCGTAAGTTGAAATTGTTACTACAAAATATAGATTTTATAAAGTTACCTTAATTAGTCCACCGATGTGAAAGAGTAAAAATTAGATTACTTTCTTTCGTTTTATGTCCATATAGACGTGTTCTCCCCGTCCTGGAGGTCGTGGAGGTGGAAGTATGTTAAACAGAGAGAGCGTGAAGAAATGCATGGCAGAGATGAATATTAAAAGAGGTAAGCGAAACACCGCGTGATCTTTGTGTTATTGATTAAAATGTGTAAATGATTGTCTTTTTATGTGATTTCATTTATAACAGACGATATTAAAACCCTGAAACAAAACAATGATCCAAAACTGTCTTGCCTTAATGCATGTGCGATGACCAAAGAGGAGATAGTGAGTTTCTTTTATTTAAAATTAATCTGCAGGATCTGTACGTTATATATTTTGTTTTGTAGATGGACGAAGCGGGTAATATTGATGCAGACAAGCTTATTAAAGCAACCTTAGAAATAGTCCAGAAGAAAAAACCCGATATAAATGTTGAGGAATTAGAAACCGTCATGCGCTCTTGCGTTGAAAAAGGTACAAAGAAACGAATTTTTATATTAGTTTACCATTTGGCTAACATAAACACACTTACGATTCATGTGTATCATCATAGTTATTTATTTGTATAATCGCACAGTGAAATTGATAGATTTAGGCTGCTTTGCTTACGCTGTGATAACGCAAATATTAGCTATTACTTCTGAAAATCTTCAACTATTGCTATGCACTAATAATCAAATAATAATTATAATTTAGCCAAAGAAGTTGAAGATAAGTGTATGAAGGCAAAAACCCTGGTTGTCTGCTCTCATGAATACTGGAAAGCTAATGTAAAGGGAAACCCGAGCAGCGCAGGTGGTGAAGAAGAATAAGAATGTAAATACATTTACAAAAATATACTTTATTGATTTTACTAAAACTTTACATAACTGTCTTACAAATGAAATAAAGAAATATGCATGCACATAACAACGAAAGGTCTACTTTATTCTTATTTACATTTTTAATTGAACGACAAAGTAAAATTATTGAAATAAAGCACCGCATATAATTGTACAAAAAAAATGACTATAAACAAGATCTGATTATATATTCTTTATCAATAAATAGATCAGGAAAATATTAAACCAGTAATCGTTATAAAAATAATGTAGAGAGTAATATTGTTGTGACCGAGCTCGAACGTTGCACGATTCGAACATCAAGAATCGCGCATAGCAACCCCTAGCAACAAGATCAACGACGTCGCGGATGTTATTGTTTATGTTCAGTCTGATCGTGACAGCTGATGAGCTGAGTCGTGTACGATTAGAATAAAGAGAGTTTGAGTTTCAGTTGCGCTTTTATAAATAACGTGTTGTTATTTACATTAACCTGTACCCGGTCATAACAATATATATCTATATTGATTCTAGAAAACAAATATCAGTTTGATAAACAGAAATTCAAAAATATTTTATAATCGGAAACCATTGCGTTATCTGCCAATTAAATACGTTATAATCTTTAAAGAAAAAATAAGTGAAACACCGTAAAAGTTATATGTGTGTTATGAAAGATTAACAGAAGTCCAGGTTGAAAGAACGCACGTTAATAGAGTTATCTTTATTGTTTCAATACTTATTGTTTTTTTATCGATATAATAAAACAATCTATTGATGTTATTCACAATAATGCAGCTTGTACAAAATAAGACTTTTACGTAATAATACATATACGTAATGATTTGTTTTAAATGAAGGATGCAACATCGATTAGTAAGATTCATATTTTTGTTTTATTGGTCCAACACCTTTAAACATATATATTTCACTAAAAATGAACATCATTGATTAATTCATATTCATTTCTAGTTTGTCCAATTCCACCTCGAGACATTCTTCAATAAACGAAGTTTTTTCGCAAATATCTGATAAATCGTTTGCTGAAAATTCGTACACATTGAATTAGATTCCGAAATATTGATTGTTTAATGTGCACGGTGTACAGATATATTATTTACCTCCATCGACACATGTATCTACGGCATCGCTTATTTTTTGTGCATCAACCTCCGTGAATTCAGCAATTATATCTTTTTTGATTACATCGCCGTCAATTTCCCCATTTTTTAACTAAATTATTTGATAGGAATATTAATTCAATAAAATTAATCAAACATCTCAGATAAATTTATAAACTGGATCAAGTCAAGTAACTTTTTACAATATATTAGTATCGATAAAATAATTTTCGTATAATACTTACAGCTCCTTCTTTTTCAAGAATGCAAGCCATGAGGCAATGCATTTTCGGATCTTTCTTGCCTTCCAAGTTTTTGAAATCACCTTTATAAGTTTAGATACATAAAAATGTTAAAATAGGTATAATCTTGGACAAAAAGTTTGGTACTATATAATACTGAGTTTGCGCATACTTTCTTTAATATCGTTTTCTTCTAAGCATTCATGGAATATCTTTTCCGATTTCGAATCCGACTTAGTTGCTCCGTAAACCTGGGACAAATTACGGGCACAAATAATGATATTCAGTGAATTAAAAATATTTACGCATAGCAGATACTTTAAACAAAGATGTTTCATTCTATACATTATTACAATCTAGAATCACTTACAGCCGCAAATAATACGCAGAAGGTTACAAAAAACAGCTTCATTATACCGGTTTCACTGATCTGGACACTTTAAAATTTGAGTTACTATTAAAAATTCGTAGTCACCGCATGAACATTTTATACTTTTGTGGAGCAATTACGACATGATTCACGCTAGACGAACTTTACTTGAAAAAAAAGCAGCGACAATTAATTTCCTTTATCAAGGCTAGGAATTTAATTCGGCAATCATCAAATTATGTAACAGCTTCAATTATTCCACATAAAACAACTATATATTCGCTAGTTCGCCTTCACAATGAATGAGTGATCGTACGTAATAATGAAAAATGAAGTGACTCCTCCCTCCATTTTGTGATCGCTTCCGGCAGATCTCAAATTTATCTTAGATCTATTTTCTAAGTTATTTAACGCCAAAGTTGAATTGTAAACAACTCGGTTTTCCTTGTGTACTTGAGATAGTAAGCTTCGTGGATGGGAATAAAACTGAACAAATCTGGGATATTTGCTTTTCAATGTAATTATTTAGTTAATGAGTATAACAAGACTAAACAATTATTCTTACATCAATGTTTTTTTACAAATGATCATAAATCTGTGTACATACTTTAACTAATATTTATAATCTTATGTTCTAGTGCTACTTTGTCGGTCCTATAAAATTAGTTAGATTTGAAATACAAACAGCCTATCATATCTCCAGCAACCAGACATTCGTTACTCTGTTTATTGGCTGTAACGTATATAGAATAACTGAATTAGGTATCTAATGATTTTTTTAAATAGTTTAAGATTTGTCGATTTCATACCTTCAGTAGCACATATCCTAAATTTATCTTCGGTTCGTTCTGAATTCAATACGTGTAGTTGTTTTAATATTTCCAACATTTTTTCTTCGTCAATTTTTCCATCTATCAACTAAAAAATTAATTCATACGTTATCAATACGTTTTAAGGTGACAAGGTTACGAAAAATCGTCAAATCTGGTAACTTACAGATCCACGCTTTTTCATTATACAAGCTATGTAACAATTATAGTCTGGCGATTTTTCTTTTTTCAACTTAGCTACATCTTCTAAAAAAATAAATGCGTTGTGTGATAACCATTAGAAAAATGCATTAACCTAGGACCACGAGTCTTACACTAACCTCTGGTAATTTAGTATTCGTCCAAACACTCCTGAACGTGCTTTTTTGCTTCCGACCAATTTAGACTGTAAACGCATATCTTATATACGAAAACACAATTATAATCTATACCTCAGTTTCGTAAGAGACCCGTATTATAGAATACAAGTTTGTAATATATTACTGACTATTATACTTAAGAAATATAGAACAGTTACGAAGCTTCCCATTTCACGAGTCGTGACAAGTATTCCAATAGTAAAAACGCGCAACTGCGACTTTATTTTCGCTCTGCGTATATTTATAAGTTAGCATAACAAGTGTCCTCAATACTATTCTTGGAGTCTTATTTATTTTTAAGTACTTATAGCTATAGATTTTGAAATATAAGTCAGTTGTGAGAAATTTGTTTACATGCGTCATATAATTGCAATTTTTTTAGTGGACATAAAACAACTTGTTACAGTTATTTAGAGGCGACAATCAGTGTACTTTGTATATACAAAGTATTTATATTACAGAAGTAAACATTTTAATTGACGATTTCATTTAGTTTTCTGATGTTTATATTTTTAAGTTTGGAAGAAAAAATGCCAAATAAACAGGGCGCAGAACATTTTTTATTTCATCAATACACAATATTAATATATATTACATTTGTATCACAAAATTACAAACATTTTATCATTGAATAGGCTACTTCACACTCATCGCTTAGTTTGTTAGCTGAAATACAAATTTTTAATTACTTCTAATCAAATTCATGTGATCCATGTTTCATAAATATTTACCCATAGCGGCACAATCCTCCATATGTTTCATAAATGCTTCCACGTCCGACTTCTTCTCATTTTTTAAAGAATCTTGCAGTCTTTCGATGTATTTTTCTGGTACTATTTTTCCATCCTTCATCTGTTTTTAATTACATTAGATTTTAGTATGGAATTATTTCAATGTTCATATAAATAATTTTAATATTATTTAGCTACCATTCCTACACCAGTGTAGGTACATGCATTAAAACATTTGAGCTTTGGATTTTCAGGGTTGTACACTACTCGGTCTTCTGCAGATAATAAGAATTTATTAAATGCAATGTTTGAATAATGTTATGTACTGATGAATGTAAGAACAATAAAAATTAACTTTACCTACGGGTATGTCACTCAGATCAAAACACTTTTCTTTTATTTTATGTACTTCTTCATCCGTTTGACACGAAACGTGAAACTATCAACGAATGTTGCAAATAAATACAAAATTCTATATAAAAATCAAAAGCAATCTGTCGCAGCCTATACTAGAATAATAAAATTATGTTCACGAGATCACAAGTCTCTTATTGACCCTGATTTTATCTCTGTGCCAATATTAAAAATGCAATTCAATGAACTCTTATCAATCCCTGAAGCACTATTCGTGGGAAAACTATAATTTCTAATCAATAATTCATAATTTCTATCATTTACTAACTTTGATTTTGAAAACCAACTCACCATTATGGTTAGTACAGTAACTAGCAATACAATAACTTTCATTTTGTATTTTATTGATTTGCACTCTTAGTCGGGCGATTCGTTGGAAAAATATTTCATATTACACAAACTGTCTTCTGGTAACTCATTTATATAAGATTATGGTGAATCCACCGAAGGCGTCATGCTCTCGATACAATTACATTATTAAGTAATTATTGTGGCATGCGAACCATACCCAGGCGTAGATAAGTAATTTACGAAATAATAACCAGAACTTTTATCGCACAATTATCAAACAGGAAGAAACAATTTCATCACAGAGATACAAACAAATCGACATAAAAGTTCGTAGCCACGATTTTGAACTTCATTCCGAATAATGCAGCCATAGCAAAGATGTGTATGTCCTGTAATTATTTGTTATTGACTTACCGCGCTTATTTGCTACTTTGGTGTGTTATTAAATAATCATTAATTATTTCAAGCTACTATAGTAATACTTAATCTAGAGATGGTGAGTTACGAATAAATTTATAAGATAACAATTATTTTCAGCTACAATCTGCGACTCTTGCCCGATAATTATTCGGCTAACAGTATAACTTTAATTTATTAATAGTACTGCACTTATATAGTATAATATTACAATATTCATTATATACAATAATTTTGCTAAAATTAAGGGCTGCGATACAAACAAAAAGTTACTTTCTACATAGATGTGCATCATAACAAATACAATATAATCGTATCTTACATTATCAACAATACTTGATTTTATAAGTGTTTAATTTTATAATGAATTTAAAATAAACACTAAAATTAAAATACTATAACGAGTATGATGATAACTTTAATGTACGTCAGAGTAGGCAATACGTTGCCTAATATTATACTGATAATCTATTTAAACTTGACGACTTGCATATTTCTTTTGTAACATCAAATGGTAATTCTGTCTAACACTGATATATGCTCACGTTTTTTATTAGACATTTGGCATAGCTGTGAGCGATTTCGCATTCATCAGTTTCTTGATTTGCTGTAAAATAATCAACAGTGTTAAATCTGTACGCAAACAAAATTAGTTAACCAATTAAATCAAATAATGTTATTCACCAGTCATAGTGCACACATTTACAACTTCTTTAATAGTATCATAGGAATCGGGATGCATAGCGACTAACTGTGTTTCTGGATCTATTTTGCCATTCTTCATCTGTAAATATTTGTGAATTTAATAGTAACAAATATGTAATGGATTCTATCAATTTGACAGCTATACTTACAGTTCCTTTTTTCTTCATCATACAAGCGTTGAAAAATTTTAATTTTGGATTATCTAATGAATCCGTGGGATTAGCATTTCGCAAATCTAAGAAATAAAATTATTATTTATTCAATATTCAAGCTTTGAACAATATAAGGGATTAATACAATAAATTTCGAAAATTCACCTGGAGGCACATTAGTTTCATCAAAACACTCCTGAATCTTCTTCTGTAAATGCATATCGTCTTGAACATCTCCGTTGACACTTAACTTGAAAAATACAAACAAATTTGGCACTCAGCCTTGATTTTTTTCTTGAATAATTTTTCAATCGCGAATTCGATAGAAAGATGCATTTTAATCAATAATTTCAAGAGCAACGATAACAGTTATTAGAGACGTGGTCAGTTATAATCTTATGAATGAACTCACTGTGACAGCGAACAACGTAAACACTACGACGTGCGTCTTCATTCTGGCGAGAATTTCATAAGATACTGAGCGAGTATCGACGTGTCCATCAGTTTTTCGTCACTAAAGGCATCGCCAATTACGAGACGCTCTTATATAGAACTCTATAACGTATACTACGCACTTCGTAAGTATCATTACTAATTCAATTCTGCTTTTGAAGACGAACAAGTGAATGAGTCTACTGAAACCAATGGAGTGTGGCCCTCTATAGAATGGAAAATTCTGCCGGCTCGTGACCGCGATTACTTTTTCCTGGAATTGGCGAATTCAAATGTTCGATCTATTCACGAGAAGTTAAGTATTATAATCTAACAAGACTTGATTACTGTAAATGGGAAGATTGCCAAATTTTTTGCAATACTCTTATCGAGAAAATGTTATCCACGTGTTTACTCGATGCGATAACGCGCGTCTTTTGCCAGAATTCATGTAATTGCTATAAAAAATTGTTTTAATTAAAATACATCTATTACAGTAAAAAAAAAAGATTTATAACCTTTTTATAAACGATTGGTAATCATACTGCACTTGACATGCATATTTATATATAGCTTCTCAACTCTACGGAATTTTTTTAAATTTTTCAGCGATTGTTAGGTGTCATGAAGTCAACAAGCGAACCAAATCCTCGTGAATGAGAAGCAATTACCTGATCGTGGATAACAGGCAAGGTCGTTATAATTTTGTGTTATTCCGGTTATGATTTCTATAAAAACTGCCTTCTCCAAGTTGTTATGCATTATAACATTTTTTTTATCAATAACAGTTTAGATTTCAACATTTTATTATTATGTGTAATTTCAACATTCTCTCCCAGCAAAATCGGCTTACCAAGAAGATAAAAGATAATCCGCAAAAACACGTCAATTTCCTCACTTCCTCGATATAATTCCTCAGCCCTTAGAAGTCCTGTCTCGCGGCTTAGCAGTGAGCCCTCGATACAAGACGCATATCACATCGCTAGAACGGCGGGAAATTTCAAATTTCTCAGTACGGGAGAAGGGAGAGAAGGAAATTTACAAGTCAAGAGGTCGAGCCGCCGACTCGGCAAGAGAGCGAGACCCTCATAACGCCCGGTACACACTTCGCACCTCCTTATACTTGCAACGATGAGATGCGCGAACTTTCCGACTTGGCAACTTTGGCCGGCGGGTTAAGTGAGGTTAGGAGGATGAGACTCCCGTGTACACACTTTGTTGCCCGAGAGAGAGAGAAAGAGGGGGAGTGGAAGAGCATATACGCGAGAGAAGGGACGCGTTTGCATAAGCGATAGCCCGGCAGCTTCTAATCTCCCCCTCGTTTGCATCGACTCCCTTTTTGCCAACGTGCATGTCTTGCAGGTGCTTTTACGTAGCAAAAGGAATCATGATTATTCTAATTTTTAGCTGTATGGTCTCAGGAATAATTTTAATTTTCATGTGAGTGTCTTTTCATCTTATTCATAGCATGATATTCAAGGGGTTCTCGAACTTCTTCCCCTATTTATCAAACTGTTTTACCGATGGTATAATAAATAACTGCATATTATATTTTGTAATAAAAAATAAATCGCTTTCTTAAAAGCAAAAAAATATACCCAGTTATCCTTAGTCATAACACTACAGTAATAGGCGTAGTTGTACCAAGGGATTCATCATTTAAGTCATACAGTCGGTAAAACAGTTTCGGTAATACCAGCAGGAGTATGGGACCCCCTTAATTGACACCGAAATCCATCAAAGCTAAAAGTAGCGAATTTCAATTTAATTGCGCAACCATCCATCAAAACCCACCAAACTGCACAGCAGCGATCGACATTCGTATCACGCGGCGCGCCAAAAATCATTTTGAAATCAACTGTCCACATTTCCCTCCGCGGATTACGTTGTCCACCCAACGCGACAGTTTTGAAAAGGCTACAGTCGCTGGAACAAAAAAAATCGGCTTGATGGATCTCGAAAAGGGCTCGAGATTCGTCGCACGCACAGCCATCGAATTCGCATCGCGATTATAAATACCTGTATAGTCCGCGACGAGAAAATGATTGGCCGCGTACGTATAGGTATAGTCGCAATGCGCATATGGATGCCGCGTCGAGTCATGACGTTATGAATGGCTTGGATGCGGAGTGGAATATAGGGAAAATGGGATAGAACTGAAGATTTTTTTCCAGACGCGCGCTTCTTCGAGGCGGCGTGTACGCGCCAATGATTGGGGAATTATTGGATGAATGCGGATTTCGTGAAAAAGGTGAAATTGGAAACTTTCGAAGCTTTTTCTTTATTCGCTGCACAAAAGTGTTAGATTTTAGTGTTAAATATTTTTTTACTGTAACTGGCTAGAACGCTCGTTGAAGATTTTGAAAATATCGTATTTATTTTTTGTAAATAGGCAAGTCTGCATACAAAATCTCCAACGTTTGGAAAAATGTGCAGAATGTATTGAATATTTTAAAAATTGTTCTTAATTATTCGACTACCAGAATTTCACATTATTTCAGCTATATTCAACATAAACTTTAAATCGAGCGTAAAAATCCTTTGAATTGAGTATTAGCACTGATTGTTTCGTACAACGCGCTATTCGCCTGAAACGAGAACCGCGTCGAATTCCACTTTCGAACGAGAGGGCTACCGAAAAAAGCTCTAACTCAATAAAAAAAAGGGTGAATCGAGTCGCGGGTCACTCGAAATAAGCCAGATCAAAGAAATGCTCGCGATGACGAAATTGCATTTGTCAATGGAATTACAAAGCCATTCGAGAATTAATGCCCCTATCTCTCTCTCTCTCTCTCTCTCTCTCTCTCTCTCTCTCTCTCTCTCTTCCATCGTTACATTCGCGCGGAAATCGGGTAAAAAGATTTCGCCGCTCCATAGGAGAATACACTCGGCAGCGCGCTATCTATTTAGTCTGGCAACGCTTCAAGAGGCAGTAACTTTATTACGATAACTCAATCTAGTTGTCTGCTTCTATAGAGGCTTCCACCCGTCTTTAACGCTACTACTCTGTAGCTATACTACTCGCCGGGCTTTTGCGTTCAGCCGCTGTACAGCTTTTTAGCTTGGTAATTTCAATTCTTGTCCTCGATTCTTCAACGACAATGGACTGCGCTTGTACTTTTAAGAAGACTCCGGAAAGCTGCGTTTTTATGCAATTATATCGAAGCAATACTCTTCGAGTGAATGTTTTACGTTGATTGGTTTGCCTGTACAAGTTGTCTACAATGTTCACGTTGTTTTACGATCTAATCAATCTAGTATTTTAGCGTGAAATTAACGCTTTTGATGTCATTTGTGGTCTGAATTTCTCAGTATGGAAATCATACTTGTTTGAAAAAATTTACGCGATGATCATTTTCTGGCATGAAGATGTAGCAAATTTGATCCAAGATAAAACTGTAACTATTTTTGTTAATTAATGTCTTCATCGAACAAAAGCTATGTTTATCTAATATCAGCATTTAAATCTCATCGCAAGTACCTGCAGCTTACTTACTTTTAAAACAGTGTTATGCAAAAATATCATATTAATATTCACAATAATAGAACAATTGGATGCAGAATAATTAGAAGTGAACTAATGCTTCTCCAGCGCAAATAATTATCATTTTTACCATAGGAATCGCTAAAAGATATTTGCATACAACACGAAAAAACTTCCACGTTTTTTCAAGCAGCTGATCTCGAAATTGAAAATAAAAAAAATGAAAAAAAATGTTCTTGGTCACCAACGCTATTATCATATAAATGTTTTCCCTTCACTTACAAACTCCCAGTGAACTCTCTTCAAACGAAGCCCGAGAAACTTTACCGATGAAAAAAAAAATTCACCCAATTAGCGCACAGTCACTCCCCGCGTCTACTCTTAAAAATTTTTCGCGCGACAAGTCGTGACATTCCCGAGGTGCTCTTACGTGCACTTCTCTCGCGTATAGCCCTCGGTGTCCCATCCCCTCTACCTCGCTCGGAGATAACGACAGCTAATAAAGCCGAACTGCCATAAAGAGCAGCCCCGGGATAATTTTGCAAACTCCACCGTCGGCCATAATAATTCGCGCGCGCGCGCGGGTGAAACGATTACGGCTGACCGTAAAATTACGAGCTGGCGCTTAGCTGTTGCTGCTTCGCAGATGAATTGCGAAGTATTGCGGTGCAGAGGTACTGTGGCTACGGAAAATTAGGCGTATAGACTTGGCCCAACTGTGGGTTTATACGTGTGTATAGCTCGTCGCGCTGTTGGATTTTCGGCGCGTCGCTTTATATACGCTCTCGTCTCTCGGCTCGCAGCGGAAGCGCAATAAACAAGTTGCTTTAATGGGGTGTCCGCTTTATTGCACCGCAGCCGCGTCGATTATTTCCGCGAGCCCGTAAATATCTTGGAGATGGAGCAGCGGACGTGCGCGAGTAAGTTAGAGCCGCTACTGTGGATAACGCGCTCGTAAAGACTCGGCCAACTAGTTGCTACTATGATTATGGCTTTGGGACGCTTTGTGTACGTAAATTTAGAATTTAGTACCTGTAATAATCATCTTTGTTGCAAGTATTGCGTTAATGACCAATTCGAGCTTTTTAACAAAAAATCGCAAGATATTAAAGGCACGACATCTTCCGTATCTATCACCCCGCATATGACAACGACTATGGCAACAAAAATGAAAAAAAAGGCGAAAATCCGTGGCTTCCACATAATCAAAGAGGGGTAGGTCTCCCCCTATCCTCGCAATCTCGACGTCAAAGTTATGATAGCAAGGAGCAGCAGCAGCAGCTCTGGCTCTACATACAGCTAGTGTAATAACAAAGCAAACAGCGACGCGACTCCGCCTTGAAAACCAAACAGTGTATCTGCTCCTTCCTGCCCTCTCTTGCGCGGAATTAAAGGAGAGACGTCCAAGTGTTTGATGTCACGAGGTTGGAGCAGCGCCAAGACGGTATCAGCATAAAGCGACGCGACCGATCCCAATCTGGAAAACGAGCGCGCTGATTGATTCTCATTGCTTTCGCGGGGACACTATTCATAAAGTGGCCTGAGGGGGATGAGGACTTCACGACGAACAGCGAAAGTCGCTCCCGGGAGCATTTGCATTTTGGCTCGCGCTTTTTGGATCTTTTTTTCGTTATGTCGCATGTGACTTGTTGAATTTTCAAAGTTTCTATTTTTTGGAGTGTACTTTGGGATGATGTGTATAGATATCTTTTTGCTCGGTAAAACCATAAATGACTCGATGCAAATATTCCACACCTTTAATAACCGCCCGCGGTTAGATTCATTTGCATTCGACCAAAAATTATACATTCCTAAATTGCTTTGTGTATGCATATTCAGCGTTCGGCTTCAAAGAGTTATGATTCAACGCTGGTTTTATAAATGAAAAAACTTTTACTTTTACTTTATCACTCCGCGAATGAAAATATTTGCACAATATTACATTCTATGAAGCTAGATAATCACCAATGACTCTCCAATTATGTTACCCAGAACTTCGGGAAAAACACTCTCAGCCAGACTCGATTCGTGCCGAAAGGCCCTCGCAGGCATTTAGCCTTGACTCGATCAGCACTCGAGAGGCTTTCCTTCGCGACTTTATTTTAAGACGCGCCGGTGCTTTTACGCTCGTTGGTGCGCAGCACTTTAGCCCTTACTCTCTTCACTCCGGGAGCATTTTAGCCGCTCGTAATTTTCGGCATAATTTAGTCGCGGCCTGGGCGGTAATCAAAACAAAAGTTTTGCAGATAGAGAGAGAGAGAGAGAGAGAGAGAGAGAGAGAGAGAGAGAGAGAGATTCTCCAATTTGCGCCGGACGGAAACGTGGTTACGCACTCGGGAGGGAACGAGTGGAAATTGATTCCGTTAGGTGCGCTATCGAGGATGAGATTTTCTTTTAATTATGCGCGGGGTTTGTGTTCCTTTTTTTTTTGATTGATGGGTTGAGGGCTTTATTAATTAGTGAAAGTCTCTCGTAACGACGATGATGATGTCATTGAGAGTCGATGATTTGATCGGTTATAATGATCTCAGCGTGAAAGATGGCTCGTCTGCAAAATTTCTTAATTTAAACTTAAGGGGAGCATATGAATTTTACGTTTTGTGACGTTTTGAATCATGCCTGGTTCAAAAAAATCCTTGAACAATTAAGCATTTCAATAATCAATATAATCTGAAATTTAAGCTCGAAATTCAAAGTTATAAGACTGCAATTCACTCCAGAAAAAATCTAAACCTCCTCCTCCTCTTTCTATTGCAGGTACGTGAATTAAGCTGAAATCTCACTGGTAATTACATCAATAATTTACACTCCTCACGGTATTCCAAGCCCTGCTAATCAATGAGCGCAACACAGCGAGCACCGATAAACTAAACCCACCGGATGCAATCCTAATAGCCCCTCAATTACATCACGTCCGGCGCAATATCTCAAGGAAAAACTTTTTCTCCCTTCGATCGAAAAAAGATTTCCCCCGATGCAGGTGCGTACGAGAGTAGCCGCGAGAGAACAAATCTCGCGCAGCCGGAATGAAAAAAAGCAAGAAAGAAGGCGAGGCACGTATAGTCTCGCATTAGTCAAGCCTCCACCCCTGCATTATTGAGGCATAAGGAGAAATAGATCACGACGCCCGGGAGCGTAATTGGTAAATCAATTTGTCTTTTAATTCCATTTGTACATGAAAAATGAAAGGCAATTCATTTCGAATTGCCGCGAATCGATATATATACGCTTGATTGCGGCTGGCACGTGATAAGAGGGAAAAAAGCCCCGAATCCGGGAGCAGCGCATGAGGAGAAAACTTGGCGCGACGCGAGAGTTATCGCCGGTACTTTAAGCAGCTCACGTGCGGCCTAATTAATTCCCTCGTTCAAAATTATAATGCCAACGAGAGTGGATCGAGGTTCGATTTGCCTATCGATCTTCGGCCTGTTGAGACTGAATTATGCATACAAGAAGGTACGGTATTTACGCAAATGCTCATTACTAATCGAACCGTAGATTTATCATACACGAATCCACTTTGCAAAATTAGCTCCGTATAACGCTTGTATAATCGCTTTCGGCTTAGCAGACGTCTTCGAGAAACAAAGCAACAATATGTACCAACGTATACGTACGAAAGCCTTTGTCCATAATCCAGCGAATCCTCGTGATTAAGCCTTCCCCACCGCAACAGCAGCAGCAACTCAACAGTCTCTATAATTATCACTCTCCAGAGACGAAGCTCCTGAGAACAAGAGAGAGCGAGATACGAATGTGCAGCGAAACAAGACGACAGCGAGACGCAGCTGCGAAGACTCTCGCGTGCAAGGATCAGCCCGCGATACATCTCCTGCTGCTGTAGTACTATATAGGTGTGCGTGTCGCGCGTGAATTATTCCCGACCCGTGAAAAAGGGCCACGAGAGGAGGGGAAGCTGCTGCAGACGCGAAATTATTCATACGGCGAAGAAAGCGAGAGTCTAGTATACAGGGCTTTTGCTCGAGCCGTTTTCCGGATTCTGCTGCGGAGCTTCGATTAATCATGCGACACGCGGCGACGGATGCTCTGCTGCCGGTGGAGGTTTTACGAACGAGTTTAACGAACGCATCGAGCGGGATGAACGGAAATTAATCTCGGGGGCGCGATTTTTCATTTCTAGGTGCTGGGCTGGCTGATGTGAGCCGGGTTTCGTCGTTTGATGCGGGGAGTGATGGGGGGTTTGGATTTTATTCTATCTCAATAAACTTGGTGTACAACGTAAAGTATAAGTGCCAAACTTTTTTTTAATCCTCTCTTTAAAAAATGATGGCCTTTGTTGTGAAGCATTTAATACCTGATTCTGATTGGTTGCTGGTTGGTTGCCTAGGCAACGAGATCAGAACCGCGCTTTAAATTCATAACCCTCAAAACAGTCATAACTCATAACCCTGGTAGAAATGTTTGAGGTGTTTAAAATGAAATGTGGAAACCTTGATAACAGATAAAATATATGTAATATAACTAGCAAAAAATTTTAGTAAAAATTAATCATTACCAAGAGTGTGTAGTATTACAACATGTGTATTGAAAAGTGGCACCCTAACCCTAAATGAAGTAGGAATAAAGTGTGTGAAAATTATTTAGTTTTTTTTTAATGTCAGTGAGAATTTCAATTAAAAGAATAAAGAGTTTGAAGATATACTGTGTCTCTGTGCCCAAAGTCGCTCTCAGTGAGGTTTGAGAGGTGAATTTAAAGAAAAGTTCAGTATCCGTGTCAATAAGTTTAAGTCTATCATTATACAATGCTCTTGTAATGACAATGAATTACAATGAATTGTAAAAAGGCTACTAGACAACTAAAATTTGACACTGCCACTTCCTATGTTACCTAGAAATATGTAACCTAGATGATTCTGATCTAACTGTTTTCGTTCATATTTTCACATCCAGGCTCATGCGAATTTTTTAATTGAGCAGGTCAAATTTTACTTATAGCCAGTTACGCAGAAACTACTTTCTCTAGATGGAGAAAGTGATAAATGTTTTGGCTTTTTTGTCAAGGTTTTAGGTAATTAGAATTTTGACTTTTAATAGTTGTGAGAGATTTTGAGACCGATACCTGTTTTTCCATTTTTGCATTTATTCTCATTCAAAAACTAACAGGTCTAGAGAGCTCATATTTTGCATAT